>JAFBJT010109067.1:12873-28003 GCA_016785325.1 Chascanopsetta lugubris
TTCCAATCATGTTTTTTTTTTAAAGCCCCTTAAGTTTTTTGCAAACCTTTGAATTCAAGCAACACGAAAAGAGCCAATTATTTGTCATCTATTGGCAGCTCCTTTTTGTCCCCCCCCCCCCCACTCCCTTATCCTCCTCTCTGTAATAGGTTTGAAAGCAGAAGAAGGCACAGGCATACCAATTTACTCCTATATCCTTTTTCCTCTCCCAATGTTATCTGCAGGTACTCAGTGGACACTCCTGCAAACCTTTACATGCACTAGTTGGAATTAGAGGAGCCTCTGAAAAGGCCGTCTATCAGATCTCAAGCATGGGGAGCTCATTGCCGCGTCGTGTGTTATTATCACCACTTATTCGTACTCTGTCACAGCACAGCCAAATGAATTATGTGTTGTATTTGCACAATTGCTGCAGTTGTATTGAGGTTGACAGGCGTAGTTCCAACTAAAGACGCGATACAGAGGAGCTTCTGTGGCTTCCCTGTGTGGTTTCCAGTCTGTGTAGCCTCCGGAACCAGCGGCAAAAGAGTATCCTGGAGGAGCAGCGAGTTTCTCCCATTTTTCTTGATAATGGTGTCAGATAAACACTGCATCGTGCTCTTGCAGAAAATCTGATAAATACCCAATTACTTCGCAGGAGATGACGGTGACAAGTGGGCACCAGGGACGTCTGGTTTTAGGACTGTGGGATAGATGGCTGAGAGATGGCCTCCTTAACCAAAGAGCAAGCTTGGGTGCTGGACTCTAATTCAACTCATCACCCTGCTCCGTTTGATTAATGAATGGATGGATTAGAGATAAAGGAAGATTTATTCCTGCCTTCCCCCCCTGGAAAACACAAGCAGGTATGTGAAGATCCATCACTTTCCAATCAATGGCTGTTACTCTGTTGGCATTATTACTCCTGCTTCCATCAAAGGAAATGAGCATGTTTTACAAGGGTCTTTTTTACCGGCTTCCTCTGCATTCACTACTGATTTGGTTGAAAGGGCAATGAAAGCTTCTTGTTGTCCATCCTTATCTGACTCAGTGACTGTTGAATGCATTGAAGCCAATTAATCAGTGGTGACAAGAGGTGATGCTGCTGGCTCACTGACCAACTCACACAAAAGACAAAAACCATCAGCTGAACGGTCACTGCCCACAAATTGATTTTCTGATGCCTTCTAATCCAATGCCACTCAAACCATGTGCTTTCTCATTATGACACTTCCACATGAACCAAGCGTTTGAAGTAGTAGATGGCAGGCTCCCTAGGATGCGATGATGAGAAGCAGTGCTCAGGTGCAACATGAATGTGGACCGGCATGAGATGAAACATTCAAAATCGTGGATTTGCAGGTCACTTAAAGGTGCAGTGTGTAAGATTTGGTGACATCTATTGGTGAACCTGCATGTTGTAGCCATCACCTCACCCTTACCCGTCCAAGCATCCAGGAGAAGCTATGGTAGCTCTCAGCTATCATAAAAAACTCAAAAGACGTTTTGTGTGTCCACTGGCGGTCCCCGTGGATATACATGAATTGGCTCATTTACATGTATTGGGAAAAATATGTCTCTGAAATATATTTATATATATGAATTTATGATGATGTATGTCATTATTTTGTTGCATTTTTTCCTACCAATAGAAGTGACAAAAATGACTGGAATCTTACACACTGCACCTTTAAGAGTAAGATAGTTGACCGCATCTGTGAATGAGAGTGAACTTCTTATTACCTCTGACCGGGACCTTTACACACACGTGGTTTCATCCAGTTCTCTTGCATCCTCTGCTTTTGTGCCTCATGAGGAACACTGCAGATTCGTACACTGACAGTACCGAGTGCAAGGAAGCAGGGAGCCAGAGGAAAGGGACACAGCAAAGAATATAGGACTATGTATAATTTATGCTGTGGTGCAACAGTGACTAGTAAGTCACCTACCTACATTTTAATAGATGGACTTTACACTGAGAGAGTTGGAATCGAACTCACCTCTTCTTATAATAAACATCTCAGGAGTTATATGTATTCTTTACTTCTTCTAACGTGGCACACAAGGACCTAGCAACTATCAAATTCCTTTCTCTAAGCTGCACCTTTGAACGGTCTCTTAAATAACAAGGGCTGTTCTTTAAACATTCTATACAACACTTCTTTTCTCTATAGTTACTGATTCTGTTCTGCATCAGACACAATTTTACACTTCAAAGTTCGCTGTGAAAGTACACCACATATTTGACAGCATTGTCTCTGTAGAGCCTTATAGTTTATGCAAAACTGTACAAAGCTGCGTGTAAGGGGGGTGCACCTCCCCAGGAATTGTAACTTATACCTACCTCAGCAATGAAGAGCAAAACTGCCGTGATTGGTCAGCTTTGTAATTCCTCTCTCACATATCCAACTGCCTCTTTATTGAAATGGTCTGGTAAATGGTCTATATTTATATAGCACTTTATCAAGTCCTTGAAGACCTCTCAAAGCGTTTTACAGCACAATTTACATTCACCCAGTCACTCAAACACTCATACTATGCCCCCATTTACAGCCCTCCTGTATCTATGGGACAATGTGGAGTTCAGTGTCTTGCCCAGCGACACTTCAGCATATGGAATGGGGGGAGGCGGGAATCCAACCCCCAACTTTCTGGTCAGAGGACAGCTCCTCTAAACTCCTTAGCCACAGGTGCCAGACATCTGAAATCCATTTATCAAAAAGTAAGTTTGTTGACTCTAATCAATCAAAATTCAATAATATCAGCTGTTTCCCTTGCCATAGTTTGAAGTCAGCAATGTAATTAAACATAAAGAGACACTCATCATGGTAGTAGAGAAATTGAAACTAGTGGATTCAAGGTGGAATTGCAATTGGAACACAAAAACATCAATGTACAATCATAAATACAGACAGCATACTAGCACACAGGTCAAAGTGTAGCTGCAGTATATATAAATATATTACCATACTTTAGCATCAATGGTTAAAAAAACATCATGTAGCCATGTTTGATTAAGTGAGGCATAAATATCCACTGAAGGGGCCAGAAATCGAACAGTAACACGTGACTTGAAGAGCAGGAGAAATAAAGCGGGCTTTGTCTCCAAGTGTAAACGCACAAACAAATCTCCTTAAGAGTGTGTTACATTCTGCTACGTCAGCGCCATGTTTTGATGGATAGTTCCTGTGCCTCGTAAGCACTCTGTCCTGCCTGTCACCGTGGCAACTCCTCATAAAATGCCAACACTTCCATGAGCGTCTCACATTATGCCCTGTCACTTCATTACAATAAAAGGATTAACCTGCTTGGCTTCAGTGATGTTGGTCGTTGGGTGTTGAGGGGTGAGGAGGCTCCCTGCATTGTGAATACAGATCACAGGTGCTTGTGCTACTAATCACCCAGACTCCTGAGGCCACTGTACAAACTGTGGTGTGTTAAGAAACAAATATGAAGTCATTAAGATGCCCTGCAGTTGACTTACATAATAGCATATGCTCCCATACATTCCGCAGGGAAAGACCAGGTTTCACTGTCCAAGTTTCTGGCCCGAGCCGATGTATGTCACTGATACAATTGCAGAATGGTCACAAGTAAGACTTTAAACTATTTCATCCAGGCTGAGATCTTTTTTCTTTTTCATTCTGGGATGGCTGTGAAATTTGCTATCATTTAATAGAGGCAAAGGGTCTCTTCATCAAAAAAAATGGCAAATTGACGACAGGAGGAAAAAAACCTGAATTTCAATAAATGAGAAGAGCCGAGAGCACTCCGGTGTGACAGGGGAGATGGGCCTGGTCACATGAGACTTCGCCACAGTGATCCGTCTTCTCATGAATGTGATCTGTGATAAATTAAAAGCTGATTATTTCCTGGAGGGAGAAGCCAAGCGCTTGGCCCCCAGCCCCCTCACTGGCGGTGATGGATTAGTCCAGAGTCTGCACTATGGACCCGTCCCCACTGAGTGCACAGCCATGGACGCCACGGGCCTAAGTGCCTCCTATCAAGATGCCATCCCTGACAACTCTTAATTTATTTGAATAAATGTGCCGCCATCTCTCTAAAGGACAATTCCATTTTTTCCACGGGACAGATGGATGATTCTTTGATTTTTTTCTTTAAGTAGCATTACCATAGGATCCAGTCATTTGTAAAACCGGTATACAACCCGGTAAAGATATATTTACAAAAGCTAAAGGTCATGGTGACAAATATCTCTAGAAGTGAAATATGCACGGACTGCTTGTAAATGATAGGTTTCAAGATAAAATGCGAACCATGTGTCCTCCTAGTCTATGTTAAACCTTATAACAATCTCACCTTATAATAATATGCAAAAGATGCATGAAGGGCAAACAAACAGGCTGATTCGCAATGAGAAATGACTCTCACTGGAGCAGTATTATTGCAGTCAGGCGGCACTTGGCAGCTGCGGTTGTGTGCGTGAGCTCAGGTGCACCAACCACAAGCTGCCACATCGCCCGGCTTTTTACATTATGGGCCCATTCACATGTGTCTGGACCATTTTTCTCGGGTCGACATCATTTGGATGGCCAACATCGCAATTTGTCTGCCGTGATTGGGTCTGCCCGAGTGGGAACAAAGGCGCCCAGTCCGAGCTATTGTGTCCTTTTGTGTCCCATATGTCAGAAGTCGGCTGCACAAACAATGTGGAGATGCCAAGTGCACAATAGTCATTATCTGCTCTAGAATCACGGTCATTATCCGACTGCAATCATAACTCTAATTACAAAAGTTGCTTTGTAAGCAGGTAGATTATGCAATGTCAATTATCCATGCACGGTATAGCAACTGCATGTTCACATGCCACTCACTATTGTGCCATACACAAAGGAAGCACACGTTTTACCCTGTGCCATATGCCAAGCAACATCGGGTCCCTTGATGCCTAGATTAAGTTGTCATGCCACTCTTGTCGTTAACAATACCTCATTAATAAGAGTGGTCATTAATCATGCTTAAACAGATTATCTGACATAAACCAGTATATCTGTGTGCACATCATTAATTGTAGAACTTCATCACTTAAACCTCTACATCTCATTAGCCAGTCTCACCTGTAGCAAGACCTTGGAAAGGCTGAGTTGTTTCCAAGCACTTTCCAAGACGTTACACTCAAATACTGGTGTTCTATTTCATTCTCAAGGTGCCACTTCACTTGTTCCTGCATATAGATAACATCATTGACCTCTTTCCCAACATACTGAGCTTTAGATCAGTCAGCCACATTGGAACAGAGGCAGGAATACACTGTATAGCGACGTTTCACAGAATAATGATCAAAACCTGACTTGGCCCTTGGCCCTGCCTTCTATTCCCTCTCAGGATGAAGGTTTATAGCCCAATATCTTTCCAGGGAATTCTTTAACATGCTGCAAAAGTGTTCAAATGTGCATCATGTCATGAAAACACAACAAAAATGAAAGACGTTTCTTCATAAAAGGCACAACACTCAGGATTGTTCCCCTCACAAATAGTAGAACAAGAGACTTTTTACATTTGTCACCATAAAGGTGCACTCTGGCAAATTAAATCCTCAGAATAATATCTCCATCATTTCTGTATTTCCGTGCTCTGACTCAAGAATCCATCTGGCTTTGGAAGGCAGTGCAGCAGAGCCTGCCAACTGCGGGAGACCTGAAACCATGGGGCAATAAAAAGTGACATCAGCAATGGGAAAGTTAATAGTGTGTTTCAGATGCACTTTCTGGAGGACAGGAGCCATGGAGGTTTCATTCAGCATAAGTGACAGCGGTTGGCAATCTCCCTCTGCTTCTCATATGCCCTTATGAATTCCAGCCTCCTCTCTGCAATAACTTATAGATAGGTAAGGCCTCCACGGGGATGATGTGGATATAATGTGTGGGTAGATACCGCTTATATTGCCAGTGCACAGTGCTGATGGTAACAGCTTGTGCTGCCTATTCATCTATCTCATCATTTGATGTTTGATTGCAGTCGGCACTTTGCAGTAACACCAGTAGTTGTGTTCGGCTGTAAGCGACTTCATGTGATTTCCAACTTTGAGCAGCTCATTTGAGCACAGCTGTCAGCTGTCAACGCCTCAAGCTGAATAAACTGAATACAGAATCGCAGAGACAGACTCACAACAACATGACTGCGGGCGTATGTTTCAAAGTGGGCCACGGGCAGAGTCTCTTCTTCTGAACACACTCTCTCAAGCCTTTATGAAATATAACAAATTGTTTTTTAATTGTGACTTAGACTTTGGAGAAGAAGTTAACGAGTCTGCAATCGGCAACGATAAACTCTGTGCTCCACGATACGAATCTACATACACTCTTTTACAATGAAAATAAGGGTCTTTTACAATGGAAATAGGGGTCTCTACAATATATTCTGGGCCTCCAACAGTTTTCATTTGGAGGCTGTAAATGAGTGCAATTCTCGAGCCTACCTGTAGGGGGGAGTTTAACGGTTTTACGAATCTAGACTATGGACTGTAAACAGATGGACAACATTTCTGCACTTCCTCTCACTCTTCGGTAATAAGGCTAAACTATGCAGGATGTAAATATTGCTAGTAGTACCGATAATGTCATTTCAAGCCGGTTGTATTGAAAGGGTGAGTCTCAGTATCAAAATCCCCTCCACCACTTCACATGTGTGACTACATGGACATTAGAAATCAATCACATCAGTTTACCCAATTTTGATTGTATCAAATCCAAACCCAAGCTGCAAAAATAACTTTATGTGCAAACAGTGATAAACACTAAAATGACAGAAACTTTGAGGAAATGAAACTGTCTGAAAAACTGTGTCTTATGTTTTAACTTTCTAGTTTGGCCCCTGTCACACTCACTAACATGGAGAAGAAGGTTGGTTTATGTCTTACATAAACAGGGTCACGACATTTAGGCTTCATGTTGTTAATCTAAGTAAACAGTCTGAGTTAAACATGTTAAGAGGAGCCGAATTTGGCAAGTGGGTAAAATGTTTGGATGGGAATCACCTGGATCATGACATGATCTTTTTTTTCATCTGTGTTTTCAGGCCTTGGGCTTTGAGTCATTTGATCTTTAGCATAGTGCCTGTGTTTAAACCAGGGGAGAAAAGCATGGGGGGTATTTGGAAGCTTGAATCTGACATGAACTGAAAAAGATCTGAATCATCTCTCTTCAGAACTGACTATTTTGTTTTATCCGTGTTTCACCACTGAAAACACCTCTGCCTTCTGTCATTTGAGATATTTTAATGTTGATCAAGAGGATGGCGTGTCTGTAAATTTGCAAGGAGTGAAAGCATTTCTTTACTATTACCTTTCCTTTTTTCAACTTTTTTCAAGGCTTTTTGCCGAATCCCTCAAATGCTACTTTATACGTCAAGAGACGGTTTAGTTTATCTGTAAAACTGGTCCAGTTGTCTCTCCCCTTACACTGGGCCCGACAACTCATAGCTGTAAACGTTCATGCTCCAGGAAACAGCAGACACAGATCAAATGTGTGATGTGAGACATGAAAAGCTCGTGAGGATAAACAGCTGCACAGATCACGACGGGAGCAGGAGAGACAGAGAGGAAACCCAGGTAGATAATGAGAACACAATGGATTCGTGGTGTCTGGCTGCTGACAGACAGGAGCAGCCGTCCTGAACGTGTACGGGCTTCAACAAGCCCCTAACATGGTGAGCCCTTCTCCTCGGGACTCTCAGCCTTCAGCAGAGCACATCATCTCTCCATAAGGATTTTATCATATTAGCCTAATCCGGGCGCACAGATAGCAGCAGCAGCAGCCGCAGCAGCGGCGGCGGCAGCAGCAGGAGCTTCACTGTACCATTCACAGGCAGACACGCCAACAATAACCAATTAGAGCTATCACGCATACTGTAATTAGCAAGACTGACTGATGTGAGCTTGTGTAAAATATATTCATCATATCCAGATTACAAACAAGCACATTCGACTAATTAGCTCACACTGCTTCCAAGCTTAATTAAAGTTAATACATTATGATACCCCCAAAATCCGCAGATTACAATACTCCAAGGTTCTGGTTAATTAGAGAAGTCACACATTGACAGACACAGATCACAGCCTTCTTTTTTTTTTTTTACCCTCAGCCAATTAAAACTCAGGGTCAAAGTGTTTCCGTGAACTTTTTGCGGAAGCAGCTGCAAATGAGATTATTTAAGGTGACAGTCTTCCTACTTTAAGACTGTTCTTTTCCCTAAAGTATCCCCTTCCCTTTCCACTCCTTCCAATGAATCCGTGAGCCATGAAATGATACAGCGGCCAAATTAAATAGGCGGTTAGAAAAAGCCTGTCAACTCCGCCTTAGTCTTTGTTTACAAAAAGTTTACAAAAGCGCCCAGTTTCCTCCCTCTCTGCAAATTAATCTTGACAGTGGCAGGCGCACACAAGACACAACCCTGAGCTGAATGCACTCTCACACTTTGTAGAATTACCTTTGCTCCCACGTATTCTGCAAATGCGCATTAACATAAAGTGGCTCATTACAGTGGTGTGTGGCTGTGGGGGCCCAGCTTTGTTATTAATGGGGGTGTATCTGAGGGAAAAGCACCAACGTTAATTTGTTGTCAGACCAGGGTATAAATCAGACGGATCAGACCGCAGCCTCCTCAGATGTTGCCCTTGTTACTGTGACTCTCTCAAAAAGTGAAAAAGCCGGCGCTGTACTAAAATGACGACACACACCAACATCTCTGCTGTGTTTTGTAATGTGCGCGTGTATATGAAGACAAACTGCCTCCATTAATAAAATGTCAAGTGACAAATATATATGGAAAGAAATATGGGATTTCATAATCGCGAAAGGTTTCCTTGTGCCTCCACTTAAACCAAAGTTTGATATCTTAGGGAGAGTGCTTACACTGTCTAGCTGAGGGGGAAACACTGTCACTGCACCACTAATACAACCCGTAGATAAGCTTTACCAAGCCAGCTGTCTGGAGAAGTTCAGTGTTCATTTAGTTCATCATAAGCTAAGTGAACAAGCTACATGTCTTCAATCTACACTAAATGTGGATCTGCAGCTTGTATGTAGCCATCACACCCTCACCTGACAGTGTATTCAGACTGAATGCTACATTTTTTCAAGGCAGTAAGATCAGATACATATTTAATGCAAATACTGGGCTAGAAGTGGATTTCACATTGTTGGCTCTGGACAGCAGGACTCCCACGAGTAACACAACGCAACCCTTCACTCCAGTCACTCAGGCTGAAATGCTTGAACATGTGTGAAAAACTCACATGATGCAACATCATGATAAAGTTGGAGTTGGTGTCCATCCAACAGGTCTAAGAACCAACCCCGGCTTACAAGCCTCTGACCATATTGTTGTTGTTTATTGGGAATCGTTACTGGTTACCTTGGGGACCACACACACTTCTCCAGACTCTTGCAGTATTCAGTCGTAGAACGCAATGTTGAGAGTTGTTTCGTGTTCAGTTTCAACAGGGAATGATTGAACCCGCCAGAACACGCTACTGACTGACATTTGTAAGCTCATTTAGGCAGGGTTAGGGTTAGCAGGTGACTGCCTAGTTGGAGAGAATCTGTTTTAGAGCTTTGACAAAACTAGGCTACATAGGCAGCACATGTTAGGTCCACAAAACATGCAAATTGTAGTGCAAAGTAAAGTAGCTACTCGAGAGTGAAGGGTGTGATTCACTGAACCTCTACTTTGGAGAAATATACCAGTGTTAACACTGCCTACCTACACAGATATCTAGTCATCCCTCTAAGAGCACCACTTAAAACACTGATGAGCAGGATTTGAATATAACTAAAATACAATGTTATGAATCATCATCATCAACTGTCACAGAATCTGTCCTGTTAGTGCAGAGACACTCTCATAATGCACTGCGATGCTTGAGCTGCAGATGCTGCTCTGTCATTACATTTGCCTGACTCAGTCTTAAAAGCTCTACCAAGTGCCTTTTAAAGCTTGAGGGCCAGAGATGACTAAGAGCCATCGATGGCACCCAAACAAGAGGAAGCAGACGGCTGCAGGGGTTTCTATTTATAGTACCATAGTAAAAGGGTACAACTTGCAGGAAATTTCCGGGCTCATCGCCTAAGGAGGTTAAACACACTCAGGGGATAAATGGAGGAAAACTACATCAATCATGCAGCTTTGTCTTTCAAACTCATTCTCCAATATTCAACATAAATGCAGTTATTGTGAATTGGAAGTACATGATGTATTCCCACCTTATCATGTTACAGAATTACATGTAAAATGGTGTATTATAGTCTCTTAGGCGGCCATCAGGTGATACATCATCTTCGTTAGCACAGGGCTGGATTAAATGACTGTCAACTCTCTTTCATGTTTAGGAACAGCAGATTCCTGGTAAATAATCCTGCTATTTTGTTAGAAACAGAATCCAAGGTAGCTTAATTACAAAAATGTAAATCTATAATACTGTATACTATTGCATTACTGTTTGTTTCAGACATTCAGGTGTTCCCACTTACTGGGAACGTAAGCAGTTTTTATGTGGATGAAATGGACTTTAAATGCTAATAATAATTCATTCAATCCAGAGATTACATCAGTAATAAAAAGTATAGCGAAGTGATAAGTAATGCAAATGAAGAGGATTACACAGTGTAATTACACTGTACGACCAGTAAAGATATGGCTCATAGCTGCATTGCGTCACTTACGGTAAGCAGAGACAGAATATGCAAATGCTTTGAGGCTGATCAATGGATTCTGACAGCGAAAAGGCTGTGTGAATACAAAACAACAACAAACTCAAGTCAAATCTAAGAGTTGCTCATGCATCATAATGAGATCAACCGCTGAATAAGGCTTTGGGCTTCATCATTCCCTGCATTTACTGAAAGTAGCACATAGCACTGTTCCGTGGAACTTAATTGACACTGACAACTCAGCAAAACTACACTGCCAGACAGGCTGAGTGGATTTTTCTAAAGAGGGAAGTAAACAAGGGTCGAGTCACATTTGCATCATGTGGCTTAAAAAACAAGTTAGGATTTGCTGGTGATAGAAAAACTAAAGACAACACACATTTGACCCACTACAACTGTATTTTACAATCTGAAAGACAAGGTGAGCACAACGATACGTGGATAACTCGCTGCCTTGAATAATGGACAACATCCTGTTGAGATGCTTTTCAACTGCTTTATTTGTGGGTTGCTAATTGGATGAATTGCTTCAACAATATATTTTCTTTTATTTGTTATTTTGTTTGTTGCATTATTTCACGCTGATTATTTCATGTACTGAGCTTTTTCCCTCATTAAGAGTGTTTTTGACTCGGAATGAGAACTAAAATCCTCAAGGAAACTGAAAGCAGCTCACTCACTCAATGAACATTGAACATTGTTTTTTCCTCATTCATACTTCTGATACTAGAGAGAGAAAAAATATAATGCCCACAAGAAAACTACAAGCCAAAAGTAAAGAGACAATATTTAATTCAAGGCATGCACACAAATGTTTCCCTCGTAAGCGCGAACACATGCACACGTAAACACAGACACACAATCCCGCAGACAGATTCAGAGGGGTATTCCTGTCTCCTGCACCCTGATGTAGATGGATGCCCCTGGCTGCTGATCCTGAATCTACATTAGGTCATTACAATAAACAGCGTGGCCCAACCAAGCCTGCAAAGCGAAGGAAGCAGAGCAGCTTGGGAGGAGAACTACTCTCCCGGCCCTGTGGGGAAACAACGTTGACACAGTCATCTGTCTTAGTTACACAGGAGTTAGACCTAGTGACACACACACACACACACACACACACACACTCCCTCTCTGAAGAGCTGGGGCTGCCCCTGCAATCCCCACTATGTTGTTATGATACTGCATTAAAGGAAGTAATAGAGTGCATCTGGAAGTATTGGAAATATCACGGGGAGAGAGAGAGGTTTGGCTGTAAATTTAATGATGACAAAAGTATCAGGGTACTGGGGCTTGTTGTTTTCTGGTCAGCTGCAGGCAAAGGGGCTGCAAGGTTAGAAATAACCCCACTTCAGCGCTGATGACTCCTGACCCTGGGCATCAGGCGAGGGTAATGTTGACCAGATCACGGTGGGGAGACGTGGTGATGAGAAGACTGGGGAGGAGGGGACAGGAGGGGACGGGGGCGTGGGGGTGTAGGAGGGAAGGCAGGACATGGGCGTCAGTGCGTTGAGCTCTCACTCAGTCACCCTGGGGCTGCCCGTGTTTACGGAGCTGTCAGTCACGTGGGGAGACCTCTCCCAGGGGCCACGGGCCACCAGGGCGATGAGAAAATAATAGCTCCTTCTGTCAGAGCTTACAGGGACAGGGGTCTGATGGACACCACTGGGAATTAGAGCCAGCCTCCGGGACACATCCCATCCTACACTTAAACACTTGCACGACAGAGTCACGGGACGCAGAGGCAGAGAAAGCAACTTGTCAAGCCAATATTATCAATGCCTACCCTTGATTTGTGTGTCCTGGTGTTGGGGTGATTTTACTGAGACTTCGGTGAGATGCAGCACATTGATGGTTTTTCTCAATTTTGAGCAGAATCGTTATGTGAAACTTGAGGATTTGACTTGAGTCACTTGAAACAGAGAGTGGAGAAAGTACATTTATAAAGCGTTACAATAGCCCTTGTTCATTCCTCTAAACGTTATTTTTAGGACATCATGACCTGTTGGCAATGTCAGCCAGCTCTGAAATCTGAGCCCTTATACATGGATGCGTCGGCAAAGAGACTTTTCAAAGTGCTCGCAGTTCAACTTAAGAATCGTGATGCCATCTGACTGAAGAAACTATGATTGATCGCCTTTCTCAGAAGATTTCCAAGCCTCTGCAATCTAATTTTCATATTGCACTGAAATGGACGGGGATCAATGGTGGCCAGACAGAGAAGAAATCAATCTTAAAAAAAAAAAGAAAGAAAAGAAAGAAACTGTAGTGCTCTGGTAGAGGGATCCAAGGCATTTCCAATGGACGGGATACATTTGGTCCTAGAGTAAACAGTGAGTTGGGGGCGGGATCTAGAGAGGGACCGCTGCATAACGACTCATAGTCGGGCTTTCTACAAGAGCTTCAGTACAGCCCTTGGAGATGAGCAGGATCAGAAACCACTGCCCCATCCATAAAATCAGACTTTAAATCAGGCTGAAAGCACCATTAAAAGGCTGAGAGATAGCCCCGCTCATCATTAGTACAAACACTCCGAAATCATCGGGTAGCATCTGCTTTCTGCACATCCTCCCACATCAATGCTCAGAGCAGTACGCCTCAGGGAAGAAGGCGTCGGGAGGGCTATTCCCCTGTCTCGTACCATGAATACCAATCTCTACCTCCAGGTAATTAAAGGGGACAAACGATGTCCACAGGGCCGGGCCAGCCCATTATTAAGCAAAGCAACTATTACACAGAATGTGTACACACCAGGAGAAATAGGCTCTTCACCCACCAGTCCAGGAAACATAATGGCCATTGATTTGGAGTGGACTCGCAAAGAGCACATTTCACTATATCTATTACAGAGATGAGTCCATGTATCTTTTTATCCACCTGCATTAATGCAATGCTGCACATTATACACATTGTTCTCTGCTGCCTGAAAGGGGGAGTATTATGCCTTTGTCTCTGCCGGGAGCCCAGACAAGGTGATGTGTTCTTTACTGATGACCTGCCCTCCATTGTGGGTCATCACTGATCCCACAAGCTGCAAATACGCACCACAAATACAAAGCACGGATGTATTATTTATAGTGGACGTAGGGTCGGAGGTGGGGATCTACTGTTTCCTATGAAAACTGCTCACTGGTGTAGAAAGAACGAGTCGAAACTTCCATGTATTTACTCCCATGGTGTTGGCTCAATTGAGCTGTAACATCTTCCTCCTGCTGCTCCAATGCCTGTGTATTATAATGAATAAAAAAAATAAAAAACCTGAGGATTACCTTTTCAACATGGAGAACTCTGGTGACTTGAATGTGAAAAATGTTCAAAAGTTGATGATCCTCAATAGATAGATAGATAGATAGATGGATAGATAGATAGATAGATAGATAGATAGATAGATAGATAGATAGATAGATAGATAGATAGATAGATAGATAGATAGATAGATAGATAGATAGATAGGTGACTTTGCACCACATAACTCAGACGTTGCGGTACCACAATTTGGCCACCAGGACTATGGATCCATCCACAGCGTAGACACAAACATGTGGATCTCTATGCATCCTCGCTGCTGCAGTCTGGTTGTTCAACGCTCATTAATGCAAACACACCGTACAAATGATTGCACACGGCACACAGAGAGGATGTGACTTTGTTGCGACATTAAAGCGGCGCCGGCATCTGAGACACAGACACGCCATGCACAGCAGCCAGCTGTGTACTCGTCTCTCATCCCAGTTGGAATTGGTTATTGACATCAAACAACGAGCCGCTGCTGAGCGTGCACAAACTTTGACACCGTGTTTAAAGACGGCGCACGAGACAAACAAGAGGATTCAACCAACGGGGCTCATCCTGCTAAAGTGACCTTGCCATGTGATTTTTCTTTTTTCCCCTCCTTGATGGATTACTCCTCTTGTCAGTGTTGCATTACAAAAGAGGCATTACTGATAAGGTTATGTATATTGCAGGTAACAGAGTTGGAGAATGAGGTAATCTTATGCCATGCGAGATAACTAGCTGGTGATCAGTTACAGCACAGAGACTTGACAGGGAGAGGGTACGGTGATTACGCAGAGGGGGCAAAGTGACAGACAGAATACAGTAGAGGTGACAATCTTTTAAATGATGATGCCCACATTTCAACCTACACACAGGTTAGGGGGCAGGGGTGGGGTGTGTGTGTGTGTGGGGGGGGGGGGGGGTTGTCACGGGGGGGGGGGCGTTGTCACAGAGTCTGATCTACACCATTAATGCAGCCTTACTCTCTAGACGAGAGCGAGAGGGTTCGTAGTTGTCCATCATGTGTTCATCTTGATGGGCTATGGCTCCACCGAAATGGGCTCAGATGAGAAACGTTCTAGTGTCTCTGTTTACTTCAGAGTGATAGTAAGTGTTTCTGAGAGGCACAGATGTGACACAAATACAGATTCCTCTGCCCCTCAGTCCTTCCTCTACTTGGTCCGTGTGTCTACTCAAGAGAAGCA
>JAFBJT010109067.1:31419-58847 GCA_016785325.1 Chascanopsetta lugubris
ATCTATCTATCTATCTATCTGTCAATCTATCAGTCTATCTATCTATCTATCTATCTATCTATCTATCTATCTATCTATCTATCAGTCTATCTATCTATCAGTCTATCTATCAGTCTATCTATCTATCTATCTATCTATCTATCTATCTATCTATCAGTCTATCTATCTATCTATCTATCAGTCTATCTATCTATCTATCTATCAGTCTATCTATCTATCTATCTATCTGTCTGTCTATCTATCTATCTGTCCATCTATCTATCTGACAAAAGGTTAATACAGTCATACTAAATCTTTCTTATTTGTACCTTTGAACCTGGCGAGCTGTCACCTCCGTGATGAAGCAGTGTTGGTAGTAAAAGCATAAATAGAGGTTGCCTGTCACACCACAGAAGAAAAGAATGACCCGTATCCCTCACCTGTGAGAGTGGGAAACACGGCACAACATCTTTCACCCTGCGAAAGAAAAGCTCTCTGCACAATGGAGTGACATCACCTTGGGCAGACAAATCAGACTTCTGATTTGGATGTTTTTGGCCCCGTCAGAAGCTTTGATATGATAAATCCCACCCGCTCTGTATTTCCAAGATTGCATTTGTTTTGCTGGCAACTGGCTCAGAGTGAGTCATAGTAATAAGCAGAGTATTCCTCTTATCCAGCCCTGGTGAAAGTCTCGCATATGTGTGGAGATCATCCTGGAGCTTGAAGATTTGTCGTGTCATCGCTTGTCAATATCCAGCCAAAAAACCCCCCGCTGCGGATGACGTCAAAGTGGACTGATTTAGCAGGAAACTCTGGCTCAGTGTTTGTTTATTTACCTATGCTGGAGTGACAGCAGCTGTATCCCCAGTGTCTCCCCATTAACCCTCCTGAGCAGTGGGAAATAGCCCCAGAGCAGGTGCAGCGCAGGGACAGAGGAGGGACTTCCTGCTGCTCACACAAAGCCCAGTCTTCAGCTGATAATCTTGCTGCCATAGGTATCTGCTTTATGTCCATTTCCCCAGCCATTGTTGTCTGACTTATCTATTGAAAATCATTCCGAGCTGCCTTGTCAGAAAATTAATGAACTTGTCAGCCGGAAAAGGGCACTGCTGCAATGAGGTGCCGGGGTCTTGCAAAGCGACAGACTGTAAACCCATGTTCCCTTCCCCAAAGTCCCTTTGTCATTTCCTCCCGCCTCCGCCTGTAACTCAGTTCAGACCAGGGCCGGCACTCTGTGCCTTATAATGCAATGTTCATTTCTCAAAATCGGATTAATCTATGTAAAGCCCGGCTTAGGACACCATTAGCATTCATTTCTTTCACTGCTGGGTACTTGTATCAATAATGGAGCTACCCCTACATTTACCATCTTCCTAGGGAATAAACCCTCTCAGGAGGTTTCATTCAACGAGGAAAGGAACAGTTACAATGATCCGCTATCTACTCCCAAAGCCCTTTGTATCAGAGACCAGCTGTGTCAGGCAAGAGGTCTGAGGCACTGGGTCTAATAAGAGAAAGAGGCTCTACTGCTGGAGGCTCTGAACTGTGCCTTTATATAAGAAAGCTGCTGTCTACACTCACATACAGAACTTAGTTATCAGTATAATCAAGTTATTGTTGCAAATGTGCCCATGAATCCATTTTTAAATGTTGAGTGTCTTGCAATGAAAATCCAACAGTTTCCTGCATAGCAATTTCCAACTGTAATCAGTAAAGGTTAATTGCACATTTATGTGTTCACATTACCTTGACATTTCTTCCTTGTGTGTGAACAGTTATTGGTCATAGCAGTTTGGCACCATGGAAAATGTGTCTGAATCCATTTTTAATTGGGTGGCACCGTTTGACAATGGTTGGCGCTGGTGGCACAGAGGTTCTTTGTTCTTTGTCTGTCTGGGTTTCCTCCCTCAGTCAAAAAGTGAAGATATACACATTGAATGTAGGTGTCAGTATTATATGTCACCCCTGTAATAAGCTGGTGATCTGTCCAAGGTGTATGTTGCCTCATCCTACGAGGATTGGTGGAGGCCTATTGGCAAAGTGGTTTAGATGACAACAACTGCTTAACAGTCCAGTGTGTACGATTTGGTGACATCTCCTGGTGAAGTTGCATATTGAATCCATCACCTCACCCCTCCCGTTTGAGCCTCAGTAGCCCTCAGCTGAACACATTGAGCACATGAGCCACTATAGTGTTTGGGTACATTTGGGTTACATTTGATTATTTAGGAGCTGACAGCTTTAGAATCCACTTTTGTCAGGGCCACCAGGAGGCCAGATGTTCTGTGTCACTGCCTCATCTGTATTCTGTCTGGCATGGCTTTATCCACTTAACAGGCAAAGTTCATAGAGGGCTATTCATATTTCATACAGTGAATGGAACATCTAAATCTCAGTGATAGTTAGACTGTGTAGGAGGGAGTTTGGGGTCATGGAGGAGGTGGCAGTGATACAAGTGGTGGCTTCTCCGCTCGTGAATTTAAACTTTTATGTAGAAGATGAGTCACATGGTGATTAATCACGCACGTGTGCTGAGGTGCTCAGCCAGAGATTCACCTTAAAAGAACTGATGTTTGGAAGATGCTTTCCATGAGACAACTGTGTGGGTGAGTGAGGGAGTGAGTTCCAATTTAAAGGTACAGTGTGTAAGATTTTGCTCATTTGTGTCACCTAAATGTTTTATTTCTTAGCCGTTACCCTAAAATGAGCCCATTGATGTATATCTACACGAGGAGCAGGTCCTCTCTTTTGGGGTTGACATGTTTTTACAGTAGCTCAGAGTGGGACAAACAAAACATTTGTTTTAGTTTGAATGACAACTGAAGTTTACCATAACCATACAGTTTACCATAAGGTTCTCTACCTGCCCAGAAGGGTGATGGATACAACATACAACATCAACTCGAGATGTCACCAAATCTTGCACACTAAACCTTTTCATGGTCACTGACAATCTGTTGGGAGTGTGCATTACACGACAGCCAGTGTGAATGTGATGAAAAAATTCAATTATTCACCTCCCCTCTTTAAAAAAAAAACAAAAACTGACCCCCTTGTGGATGACACGTGTAACGTTTGAGGACGACAGCGTGGTCGGTTGTGAAGTATACGGCAATTTATCACTGCAAACACACACTGTAACAATAGCATCCGGATGCCGAGAGAAAGACCGAGGGGCTGGTTCGCCGTGGATCATCATCTCTGCCTGAGACTGCATGTTGCTGCATGCTTGTATAATTTAATCTACTCTATCAAGCAGACACAAGCAGGCGTCTTGGGCACAGCGAATGTACACAGACAGACATGAGTGGTATCTGCAGTAGCCCCACTCATTAGTCATCCTCTCCAACATGTCCGTCTGAATGTTCCCGTCTCGGGGAAAAGAACAGCTGAGCAGGGGGACGGGCCGCGGCACATTCCACCAGTCGATGGATTAATCAATCGGCATTACGGCTCGGCCCATCCATCTCAGAGAATAATCTGGTAGACATCATAAAAGTGCCATTCTGTCATTCCAGAGGCCAGGGAGCACTGCTTCCTTCCCTCTGTCTCACCCTGCTCTGTCTCTCTCTGTCTCTGTCTCTCTCTCTCTCTCTCTCTCCACACTGCCGCTCCTATCATGGGGACAGGTGTGGATTCAAAAGAATATAGATGAGTGTGCTCGGCGTAGAAACACCACGAGGTGTTTGCCACTGTTTTTTTTTTTTTTTTTTCTATTTTGAAACAACATAGCTCAAAATATTTTCCTCATTTTGCTGCGACTCAGGGCGAAAAAATAATTCTTCCAACTCCACCACTATCTCCCCGTTTCCTTGCTGCCTTTGTGCATTTTCAGCTAGGAGCACTGACCTGAATTCAGAATGCATAATTCCTCACCACTCCCCTCATGTCGCCCACCTTGCCAGTCGTGATGATGGTGCCTTTTTTTGACGTTGTAATTCCCACCTGTCCCTCTCTGCTGCTGCTGCTGCTGCTGCTGCTCTCGTTCCTTGACCTCACTGGCATGTCACACGCAGCTAAAATGACTGTGACGGCACTTAAGGTAGAGCTCATGTGATAGATCTATTATTAACAGCTTGCATATGTACAGTCTCCCGCACACACACACACACACACACACACACACACACAGAAATCATACATATGCACCATGGAGAAGGAGTCATTCTCCCTGCCTTTAGGGCACTCCGGTAACGTCTGTTTGAAGTGATACCGGCCCTGACCAACACATTAATCCCACCCCTAAATTGAAAGTTTAAATGAGCCTAGAAATGGTGGCGGACTATCTCTTACTGCCCCTTTTTATTTCCTCCACCTTGCGCAATATGGAGGCTAAGATATTTCCGCCCCAGGGAAGAATGAGCAAAGTGAAGCCCAGGATAGCGAAGGCAAGGATGGAAAGGAGACCTCTCCGTCCCTCAAGCTGACTTCCCCACCATGTGTTATTGACAGTGGAATTCAGAGCGAGCAGTTACACTTACAGTTAAAAACATTTGGACTGGAATTATGCCCTTCCAATAGTTTTTTAGTGGTCGCATAGCAACAGAGCCATGACTAGCATGTCCCCCGGCAAGCTTATGAGCTGCTGCCCAAAATATAGGTTGTCAATGTCCATGAGCCTTCAGTGTCAAAACCAGGAGGGATCTGAATTTTAAGGTTCAAGCTTATTTCCAAAGCAGCAAGTCTGACAGGTGGTCCTCAGATTGGTTGTGGACCAACTTAATTATCTCTGCATAAACACGAGCAGTTATGGAAGATGAGCGAAATATGTGTTGCGCTAGAGTCTTGTACGTGCCTGTGAGAGGATGCACTGCTGAAATTTTGACTTGCATTGTTGTTCTGGGAATAGAAAACAAAACGCCCCAGAGCTGTAATGAATATTTGACCTGTTGTCAGGCTTCCTCCTTTGGAGAAGATTTTCTTTCTCACTCTCATACAAAAGCAAAAATACTGTTTCTCCAGGATCCACTTAATTTTCTACATATAGTTCCCAAGAGTGAAAATCATCAACAATACTGTAAACATGGAGGAGCATTAGAATGAGGGGCAAAACACTGCCAGCAACCTTGATGTCACGGCAAAGTGTATCATTCGAATTGGACAAAATAAGAAAAACAAATCAAACGACGAATATCGCTGCACTTCAAGAGCACATCACAAAGCATTTGTATGAAACAGCGAGGCCTATTTGATGGACTTCATCAGGATTTGACCCCATTGAACATTAAGCTGCTCACTCATGTTGCAACTGCAACTAACTTAACTACTTTAACCAACCAACTGAAACAAAATTAAGATTTCGGATTTTCCAGTTGTCAAAAAATTGGGCAACATTCTAACAGGTCCACTGCAGCAGACGTGGGCTGCACTTTTAACCAGATTTGATTAATTGACTACCACATTAATTGCTCACAGTTTTAATAATTAATTATGATTGCTCATTTGATTGGCTGTTCTTGCCTCACATATAATGAACCATTATACTAATCCAACTTGTTGAGTTTATTTGCCTTGTGTTATTGATGGCCCTAAATCTGTTCAGTTGCCTTATGGATCCTTGTTGTGACGTTCAGTCATTGTTAAGATTGAGTGAAAGGAATTAAGGAGTTTGGCAATAAGGAACTAACGGTAATGAAGGTTGCTTCATTTCCTGGATATCATAATAAATCAAACCTCTGAAGTCATGAAGACATAACTACCTGTGCGTACGTGTGCGTGTGAGGCACATGTTTGTGCCAACATGTGCTTTGTGCCAGGAGTGCAGGGCCATGTCTGGGAGCGTGGGGCATCTCGGTGGATCATCATCATCTTCTCCTTTTTTTTTACCTCGTAAACCCGATCAGGCTGGTAATCAGATGGCTGCTCAGCTCGCCTCCCACAGCAGGAGTCTGGTTTAAAGTCCAAGCCCCACAATACAACGCAGCGTGGTCACACCCCAGCCGACAGTCACACATTCTCTGTGTGCCGACACACACGGATGCTCCATCTTTGATCTTTGTCGAGGAAGAAAGGCCCCCTGTGTGCATAACCACGGAATCTCACACCTATAATGACCCAGCAGTGGTCTTAATCAAAAGGAAACACCCTTGCGGTGTAATATATATTTTGCAGAAAAACCAAAATCTTGCTCTTGATGATCCCTGTTTGGATTCACTCTCGTCCTTTTGAGTTTGCACATGCAATTGCTATCTGTATGCGGTCATGAGTCCTTGAGCATCCCTGCGCGCGTCCACATGTGAGCGAGCATCTTTGTGTGTTTCTCCCACCTCCTCCTCGCCAACTCGCCCGTGACCTCAATGTGTCATTCATCCCGGCACCTGCATGTAGGCAAAGCTGCCCCACTATGATAGTTTTGATCTGACAAGGATAGACTTACACTTGATTTAATCTAAGTTGTCTCAGCGGAGTCCGCCGAGGTACCAGTCTGTTTGCCACTCGGGTCAAGGCCTTGTGACAGCAGCTGTCAGTCTGTCATGCATGAGTGAGAAAAGAAATGCTTTGTGCTTGGAAACACGAGTCGAGGAACGAGGGAAAGAGGCCTGGGTGAACTGGAGCCAGCTCGAGCATGCCCGGTTTATTGGTAATCACCCTGGTACACAATGAGAAGCAATCCTGAACAGATGCCATGTCAGCCATGCTTGTTTCCAAACACAAAGCTTGTCAAGAGGAGATGAAATAAATTTAAATTGTTAACTGCAATTCTGTTTTTTTTTAAGTCTGAAAGGGCTCCTGTTCTAACTTGGTTCCTAATGAGGCAGTGATAACAAAGGCCAATGAGAAAACAAAACAAACAGGAAAATGGATCAATTGAAAATGTAATTTTTTTGACACATCCCTGTTGGAAGAACGTATTTGCTGCTATTTTAATTTAAGTCTTCAGGTAATAATCAACATGAATGAAAACAAAATTAAATTGATTAATAGACCTAGACCTGGGAGGCAGGAGAGAACCGTGCTTGATGGGAAGAGCAAAATGTGCATGTTTGTGTGTGTGTGTGTGTGTGTGTGTGTGTGTGTGTGTGTGTGTGTGTGCGTGATCAGCCCAGCGGCTATTCTCCTGCAGTCGTGCCAGACTCCCTCAGTGTTTGGCTGCAGCCCGTCTGTCACTGAGTAGAGAGAATAGTCACACAACATTCCAGGGCCTTGTCATTTTTGATTTCCTGGTAGTTGATATATTATTATAATTCAACCAGTAACAGGTACAATACATTTGAATGTGAATTGTGTTGAATCAAATGTTTTCGTTGTCTTGAGAAAAATGTTTGTTTGGTTGATTTTTAAATGGACAGAGTTTTTAGCTTAACATTTAAATCTGTTGATGATGAGTACAAGAATCTTCCTTTTGCAAGATATCTGGGGAAACTCTGGGAGTCTTGTTTTCTAAGAATCAGTGAGATAAGATCAAAGGAGGAAGGGATTTTCTATATTAAGGAACATTGTAACACATGTGCACCATTGACTGATGCTGGAGGAAGTGGTTTGCACATTAAGGAAGGCAGCTTGGGTGTGTTTCTGGAGAGAAGCCAGTGAGGGATCAGGGTTTTCTGCTGCAATATTGACTCCTGGACTTTTGTGAGGAGGCTCTGACCAGAGCTGTGAAAATCTGTGCATCAGAGGTGGAGTAAAATGCTCAATGAAATCATTTGCATTTCCTTTCCAGATCTTCTTAACCATCACTTGTCTGAAAAGGTGAATACAAAAGTACTCCCTCTCAGTCCTTTTTAGTGATCAGCAGAGAAGTTGCTCTCTGCCTCCGTGTTCCTATTCTCTTATTGTCATGCAGCGTGTGAGATGTTTGTGGAGGGCGGTGCTTTGTCAGGTATAGTGCTATGGTTACACTAAATAACATGCTAAATAATCAATATTTCAACAACAACTGTATGGTTCCTATACTAGTGTATCTTTTTCTGTATGTTGTACTCGCATGTGTTGTGGGGCATGCGAGAAGAGGCCAACAACCAATAGTTTGTTTACCAACACCAACAAACAAATCTTCCATATCCCTTTCATCTTACAACACCGGAACACCGAGCCCACTTCCCCAACCTCTGAGGTTCTTAAGTGAATACGATTGGTTGTGGGTAGTTTAATGCGCGGACCCTTGGGGAAGCATTTGATTTGATCCCTTGGAGAGATGCTTGCCTGATAACACCGTATATTTTCTGATTTGAAGTATCAGATGAGTCTCTGCCGTGTGGCAGTGAGGTGTTCAGTGACACTACTCCCTCAATGGCGCGGAGTGATTATTCTCAAGCAGCCATGACCTGCTCGTCTGCAGAGGAGTCCTTGATCGTTCTTGTTTGTGATTGTGCGGTTTGATCCTTTCCCCCTGCTCTCTCATCGGCTGCAGTGATACAGTGATTATGTATACTACCGGAGGAACATTTCCGTCTCTATGTTGAATGCTAATTGGGCTCCAGTGTAATGACTGTGTCATATTAATGACCCAGATCCAGCTCTTTGTAATATTCATGAGGTGCGAGTGTTGCCTTTTTCCCTCTCTGGGACCAGCCGGTGCAGAGGTGCGTCTATGTGTGTGTGTGTGTGTGTGTGTGTGTGTGTGTGTGTGTGTGTGTGTGTGTGTGTGTGTGTGTGTGTGTGTGACAAATGTAGTTTGTATGTTGATTTTACATCCGTGTGTGGGTGCAACAAACACAGTATGATTGCTATGTGCAGCTCTGCTTCAATGTATTCCTTTGTCTTCCTAAAGAGCAGTTGCAATGCTCCAAGCCATGTTTCTATGATATAGGTTAACAGCCCCCCACACACACACACACACACACCCCACCCACCCATCCCTCTTTTTGCATCGTTATAAAAAGGAAAGGTGTGCATTGATTTTTATCTGCATCTTATCCCCAGATGAGAGTTGCAGTAGTGAAGGGCTCTCTCTCTCTCTCTCTCTCTCTCTCTCTCTCTCTCTCTCTCTCTCTCTCTCTCTCTCTCTCTCTCTCCCGCTTTTGTCCTGCAGACTTGAAACCAGGTGGTCTCCGTGTTAAGTAATGCGTTTCCAAACCAAATCCATGATGGGATGTTTCCTTCTTTTCTCAGGACGACCTTTGGGAGATGAGTGAGTGTGTAAATGTGGATGTGCATGTGTGCTCAGGGACGTGTGGACAGGTGAAAAGGGCCCTCTGTGCCTGATGAAACAGGTGGGACCCCTACAGTCACTGGCACGCAATCCTTCCTCTCCACCCCCCCCCCCCCCCCCCCCCCCCCCCCCCCCCCCCCCCCCCCCCCCCCCCCACACACACACACACACACGCACACATACACCCCCACTGGTGAACTCCACATTTGCATAACACTAATCGGAGCATAAAAGTGAGTCCAATTCTTTCTGTATTCATTAGCTTAATCTCTGGGTGTTTTTCTCTGTTCTGCAGACGGCCTCCCCGTGTCCTGGCCATCACCACTGCACACACTTCCCTCTTCGCTCTAAGGCACAATTCCGCTGTGCTTTTTCTTTTTAGCGGTACTTGAATTGGAATGTGGCATTTTGTAGTTAAAAGAGGTCATACCAATGTGAGGTGTCCCTTTCGGCTAAGAGGGATAAACTACTCTGGCGAGGACGAAGGAAAAAAGGAACAAGTCCTGGCCATTGTGCTCTGGACAAGATGACAATGAGCACGCGTGGTTGACTGATAAGACAGGACAAGGGCTTTTGAAGGACAAATGGCTGCGACGTCCTGATTGTGAGATGTATAAGTCCTGATCTGCTGCCTCACCATTTCCTTATCGCTGTGGGAATTGAGGACAATCAACCACCAACCTCACCCTGCTCTGCACTTTGTACGTGAGTCTAATTGAAATGTGTCTTTCCTTGCGTTTCATCCGAGCTTTTAAGTTTCCAAAAAGGAACTTAATGGCAATTTGTGCTTCCTCATATGGAGGCAACGCCACATACACAATGACAGGAGATGTAACACTGGCTTCTGTCACCCAAACAGAAATGAGATTTTAATGAAGAGTGAAAGTGGCTCTGTCAAGTCTCTGGCGATTATATCAGATCCAGCACAGTAACTTTTGTGCTACAGCGAGAAATTCATTATTGCCAGTTAGGGATGGCAGCCATCAATCTGTAAATAAGCTGTATAGCTCATACGAATGACACCGCAATGGCAGGAAGCATGTCCATAAATGTCAAAAATGTTAAACAGACAAGTGGACAAATGAGGGGACATATGGAGGAGGACTGTGCAAAGCAAGAATCCACCATCCTCTTATATAACATGACAAGGGGGGATTTCATCATTGTGAAGTGGATTCAGAGAGATTCACTGACTTATGGGGAAGGCTGGTTTTCTCCGTGGTGAAACAGGAGGACAAATCTTTGTAAGACTCCTCTGCCATTTTGTACTCATTTGTTCCAACATCAAAGCATTGTCTGCATTGTGATCGCAGCCTCTGTGAAGTGGACCCTAATCCAAATTAATTGACGGAGAAGCGCCAGAACAGGCTAACAAGAACGCCATTGTTTTGCATGTTTGACGGAGGAAGTCCAGCATATCAACATTTTCTTTCCGCTGTTTATGGCGGCATCTGTCAGTCAAACGCCCTCGTTTGCAAATATTGAGATTCAATCAATACAGTGGGCTTTTGTCACTGTGGCAACAAAAATGTAAAGCAATAGAAAACAGTCATCAAGGCAGAGAAAGGAGACTTGTATAGAAATGTCCAGCAAATGTTCTTTAACATTCACAGCCATGAATAGAACTTTGAATGAAGCCCCTTTAGGGCACTGAGTTGAAGAGGGCTGTTGTTTATTAAATGGCATACTTGAGTTACATTATTTGTTTTCAAGAATGTTTTTCATCACATAAAAGTAACAAGTAGATATAGCAATTTATTTCATTCACTTTTATTTCATTCTCATTCAGTTTTGATTAGCTTCATACCTAAAAGAGTTTTGTTCAAGAACCTTGAGCAAAAGCAACAAGTAGTTTGGACATATATAGTATGTTGAGTTAAAGCATATTATTTAATCATATAGAATGTAGCTTTAACTGCTTTACATTCACTCTAACTTGCAAATGCCATTGAGTCGGAGGATATAGTATGATGTAATGATATTGGCTGGATAAAGTTGCATTTTGGAGCTTTATATTTTTCACCTTGACCTCCTGAGAGTTCAGGAGAACCCATGAAGGCGTCAGTTATAATCAAAAAATCAAAAGATGTTTAAAGGTGCAGTATGTACGATTTGGTGAGATCTAGAGGTGAAGTTGTATGTTGTATCCATCACTAATATGTCCACTCTGGGCCACTGTAAAAACATGGTGGCCCCCATAGAGAGGATCCCCTCCTCATGTAAATACACATTAATGGGCTCATTTAAGGGTAATGGGAACAAAGGTACATTGAGGTGATTATGAAAATGTAAGTTTGTTATTATTTTGCAAAATTGTTTCTACCAATAGAAGTGACAAAATTTACCAAAATCTTACACACTGCACCTTTAAGCTTAAGCAGATGGAAATGCAATACTGTCATCTTAATCTTACACCCAGGGCCTCTAAAAATCACTTGGTACATATACATTTTAAAATTGATCATGTGGAATCAAATCAAATCACTCCGTCGCTGCCCATGCACAAAGACAGGAAAACAAAGTTTAAAAAGAACCTTGAAGCCCCTTTCCATTTCGTCTGAAGGTGTATCACTCCCATAATAAAACTCTGGAAGCGGGTCAGCATATTGTGTTTTGGCACTGAATAAATGCATGAGGAGAACTTCCTACGGGCACATTACTATTAATTTTATTTGGTCCTGAAATGCATCCTCCATTGACTTTAATGCTTCCCTCACCTTGAAAATGGGTAACAGGCCAATAAGACTGCTGTGAGCTCTGCTGAGCGTCTGCTGCGGTCGCGGTGGTTTTCGGTGTGTCAGACCTGTTTGTGAACTCAGACGGCTGAGTTGACATTCACGTGCCAGGTGCCTCTCCAACCCACCGGTGTGACATTGCAGCCGTCGATTCTTTAACTGTGTTTCTGTCGTTTGGCTCGGAAGGATTTAGAAGCCCTCTGCTCATCTACATCAACAGAGTGTCTGGCATAATGATGTTCCTGGACTTTGCAGTGCAATATCGTTTGATTTTTACCAATTCTTCAATGTAGCATGACAAATTAGCCATTTTCTGAGTACGCTGGAGGCGCAACTGAGAGAAAAATACAGACAGACAAATAAAGAAAGCTAGAGGGAGTGTGTTAAAATGGAGGATTATGCTTTGACATACCGTGGGGGGAGCCCTCCCCTTCTCTCGGTGCAGCTGAGGTCCAATGTAATTTGCCATGTTTTAAGCTCAATGCCCAGGGGCTGTTACAGGATTTAAAGACCTTACAAAATGTGCTGGACCACATACATCAATAGGAAACAGAATGTGAGAGTGAATAGCGGAGGAAAGAGAGGGATCATGTGCTGAATTAACATTTACGTTATATTTATGTTTTATCCCATCAATGAATTTAGAGGAGGATTTCTACGTCAAAAAATAGTAACAAGTGTAAAGCAAAAACAGAAAGCCATGTGTGATTATTCCGATAATGTACAGTCACAAAAAGTGAAAGTTCCTCTCTTGAGTAAGGGCTTTAAATGTTGAAATACAACATAGAATTCGCTCCTGTGGTAAACAGGACTCATTCTAAGGTGATGGAAACACAATGGTTCTTGGTTTCATTTGATCCAACACGAATCAAAGCATCATCACGACTTGTTAGGCCTGCATGAGAGTTTGCAGTGCATTGGAGGGATGAAGGGGCTCGGGATGTGGATCAAGTGGTTCTCATTATGGACGCACAGTTAGTTGGGATTGTATTACACACACACACACACACACACACACACACACACACACACACACACCCTGGAGCAGACGGATGCACCAAGGTGCTGACTGTCCAAATGTCTCCTCTAGCTCATTCTCTGACAATCACCTGAGGAGCAGGTCCTCACTGTTGAAGCTGCTAAGTTGCACAATCATGTTTTTATAGGAGCAAGGAATTGACAAACTAAACACAAGGCCACTCTAGTTACTCCCACATGTTTCAAACTGAGTGAAGTGGGGTATTCTGCTGCAACTCGATATGACCACTTAATATGCATAGGCCACTGTAAATAACTGCTTACAACAGCCATAGCATAGCATGCATACATTTGTGTTGTTGTTAGGTAATCCCCACTAAAGTACATCTGCACATATTGCACAATGCTACTGTCAATATGTGCATTAATTCGAGCTCTTTGGCAAGGCAGTAAAACCCAATTTACTCTGGCAGAGTAGTTTGTGTACTACTACTGTACTAAAGTCCACTGTACTATGCTGATGAGGAATAGATGACTGTAATAATCAGGTTACTGATGGAAGATCTCAGCTATCTTTAAATAGAAGTTCAGGTCTACGAAGATCCTACTTCTATGTCACTTCTGTTTTTACTGACACGAGCCCAGAGAAATTGTAACGTGTGAACTGTATGACACAAATAAGCCTGTTTCAATTCAAAACATGCATATTTTTTTTTCTTTAAACTTGCCTTTTCCCAGAATGCATTCCCATTACTTTTTTTCAAGCCACCAAGTTTGCTCCAATCTCCCTCTGGACCCTCTCATCCTCTTCCCTCTGTTAAATGCCAAGTCCTGCATTTTCCAGTCCCAACCCCTCCATCTTGCTGCAAATGTCTCTCTTTCACTAATCTCAATAGACTTTTTGCAAAGTAATTGGTTTTGAGAACTTTTTTTCTCTTTAATCCTCGTCCTCCCCATTTCCTCAGCCCGTGCGAGGCTGAATCCGGTAACCTGCGCGCCTCCAATCACACAAACCGTCCCAGAGGGTGCGACAATATCCCAGCTGATTCCCAGCTCTACTGTTTCCTCAGTCAAAAGGGATGCTGGGGAAACGGCACAAAGAAAGCCGACTCGGGGTGAGCAAAGCTCCTCCAGAAAGCGAACACATCAGCGCTATTGTTAGCACGTAGCGGGAGATTAGCACTGATGGCTGAGTGCATTGCGAGCTCACAGGCTTGGCTGCTGTTCCGTGTCGGATGCAGACCCAGCCCACCCCTGCTGCCACCGCCGCCATGTCACAATTAGCCAGAATAGCAGCAGACATGATCGCTCACCCTGGTGGCATTGCAAGTCAATCCATCTCCAATCACTGTAGTATTGCTACCGTGGAGATCATTATCAGCCTAATGAATCCTGCGCCAGTTTCCCCCTCACAGATGACATAGTACTCAGCCGGAATCGGGACGGACAGCAATTGTTCGTCGTTCCCGTTTCTGAGGCTAACAAACTCACAATAGACGCATTCATCTCGGAGTGAGTCATCAACGTGAGGACGTTAATTTGAAGTGCACGTAGCATCGTGAGGTCTCGTGAGGTCAAATAACCTACCCGCACTGTACTTTTCAGAGAATGAGGAGAGACTGTTTCTTAAAGGTGCAGTGTGTAACATTTTGATCAATTGTTGTCACTTCTATGCATAAAAATAGAATGACCAGACATATATATAGACATTTTTACAAATGTATAATCACCACGATGTATGATCCCCCTAAAATGAGCCCTTTAATGTATATTTACACCAGGAGCAGGTCCTCCATATGGGAGCATTTAAATATAGACATACTAAACATCTTTTGATCTTCAATGACAACTGAGAGCTAATATAGTTTGTCCTGCGTACTCGAATGGGAAGGGTGAGGTGATGTACACAATGTGCAACTTTACCGATAGATGCCACCAAATCTCACACACTACACCTTTAATGATATAATACTACACCTGTGTCCCTTTCATTCTCTGTATACCTGTTCCCTAATGTGGTATCAAGTCATCACAGCCACTGGGCGTACACACGTACACACTTACACACACACACACACACACACACATATGCATGCATGTCGCTTGAGTTGAGCGAGGCCCAGTGCCAAAAAGATCCAGTCAGACAAACACCTCACCGGAGACTCCTCTAAGCGTCCTAACAAATTGAATGTGTGTGTAGATGGACAAGAGGGAATTAGATCAGTGGTCCTGATTGTATCTGAGTGTGCCGCCGCCGCCGCCGCTGTACCCCTTTCCAGCAATAAATATAGACATACTAAACATCTTTTGATCTTCAATGACAACTGCGAGCTAACATAGTTTGTCCTGCGTACTCGAATGGGAAGGGTGAGGTGATGTACACAATGTGCAACTTAACCGATAGATGCCACCAAATCTCACACACTACACCTTTAATGATATAATACTACACCTGTGTCCCTTTCATTCTCTGTATACCTGTTCCCCAATGTGGTATCAAGTCATCACAGCCACTGGGCGTACACACTTACACACACACACACCTCCACACACACACACACACACACACACACACACATATCCATGCATGGACACACACTCACACCTCTGACTGATTAGAGTGCGTGATTAATTAGCAGACAGATTGCTAAACGGTGGTGAACATGGTTTGATGCGCAGAGGTAAAGACTGAACTCTCTCCGGAATACAATAATATCCTGCATGCCCTCCTCTCTCTCTCTCTCTCTCTCCTTGCTATCTCTATCTCTCTTTTACTCATCCTCCTCTCACTATCTCATTTTTCCCTCACTTTCTATATTAAGCTCTTCTGGGTTAATCATTCCTCGAGGACGGCAGCACCACAGTACCACAAAAAAAAGGACACACACACACACACACACACACACACACGTGCGCGCGCGCAGCTGTGTGCAGTCGGGTTCTTGTGCACCCACTTCCAGTGATTACAGACCCTTTAAAGGATAACCACTGATCTCACCGTCAAACCATCTCCAACACCATGCACTTCAGAGAAGACGAGGAGTTTTAGCATCGCTTCTCGGGCCCCATCTCATTTTCTCTCTCTTCTTTTTTTTTCACAGAACGAATTCGCTTGACCTTATTCCTCATACATCCTCGTACATGCCTGTCCCTTTCATTTTGGCGCCACCAGAGACTTTTTTTTTTATCTTCATCTTATTATATGGAATTCCTTCACCTCTCCTAACATCCTTGCACCCTGTTTTGCTCTGCTGTGCTTGTGGGCCCCCGGTGGGAGGCAAGTGCTCTAATTCATTTGTTTGCATATGGGGGATATGCTCACCTCTGATGGATGGCTCTGCCTCTCGCGGTCCCTCAGTAGCGCTGGGTTTACAATAGAATTTGCTTTGAGTCTCTCAAAGGACCGGATCCTCAAATAGCGAGAGATAAATAAAATACCCCCACACACATGCAACACATACAACAAACTGACAGGCACTTCGCTGACTCTAACCACACGGAGATATATGCACACACGCACACATGCGTGAAAGAACTGATTACACATGTACATGGAAATAATCACACCAACATGCCACATGTTTTATTCACCAGTGCCTACACACACATACATGACATGAATAAAATGAGTGAAACCTGCATGGAACAGAAATAGTAGGGGGGGAGTATGGTGATGCCATTAAAGTCTTCTGATGTCTTCACATTTGGTTGCCAGCAATCGTTTAGTCTGCTCCATGTTCAAATTAGTCTGCATGGTGACTCTCTTAATCAATGTGGTTGCAAACTGTGATGTGATGTGACTGCTAACATGAGCCCCACTCGCTCTCTTTTATGCACACACACACACACACACACACACACACACACGCACACGCACATACACACATTCCCCGGGTCTCCAGCTGTGTCCCTCAGTCAGGCTTTTGTTCGTCTCCAGCTGAAGCTCTGTAACTTGCCCACCACCGGTTTGTCAGAAATGTAACTGCGATATTTGTCTCAAATCTAGATAGAAAGATTTGAATTTCGCATCATGCTTTTTTTTAGATAAATGTTTAAAAAAATGGTAAAAGGTGCAGTTTGTAAGATTTTCTATCTATAGAAATAGAATTTCAAAACAATTATATGCAGACATTTTCACAAATACATGCACCCCAATGCTTTTCCTTTTACATAACTCTAGAATGTGCCCTTTAAATGTATATTTACATCAGGAACTGGTCCATCTAATGGGGGGCGCCATGTTTAGACAATAGGATAAACCCAGAGTGGATGGACTAACATGTTTTGAGCTCCAATGACAACCGGGGGTCAACCATAAGTTCTCCTGCATGCTCGAAAGGGAGGGGCGAGGTGATGGATACGATATGCAACTTCACCAGTAGATGTCACCAAATCTTACACACTGTACCTTTAACTTGTGTCCACACTAAATCACATCCCATCACACTCCGTATTATCCCCCTGGCCGTTTCGAAACCTGTCACATAGTCTCACGGTACCCGAGTCCCCTGGGTCTCTTTACATGTGCTGTGTGTGGGAATTCACCGTCGGATGAAGTCACAGTCTCCGACTCCGATGCTTTGCTGCAGACACAGCTTCGAGTGCCGTGTACAGCTTGTAGCAGCTGAGTGCTCTGGCATCGTTTGTAATGGGATCCGTGTTCTTTTTCAAACGGAAACAGCGCACACTGTCTCGTGAGCAAATCTGAAACAAAGCAGCGCACTCCGCTGTTTTGATCTGTGCTTTCCGCTGACAAATGAAATGCACGAGCGTGCCAGACATCATGTGCATCTGTTCTAAAAACCACAGAGGCCAGGACACCAGTGACTCTGGAGAATGAATGGCCAGCATGTGGCAAAGGAGGTGTACTTCTTTGCTTCATTTCACCCCCCCCCCGTCTCTCTCTCTCTTCCATCCTTTCTTCTTGCTATACCCATCTTCATGACTCATTCTCAAAATAGAGCTACAAACCTGAATGCCCTTTCATGAACCGGGAGCACCAGCAGTATTGTGGGAGAGCATCCATGTATTTCTTCTATTATTAAATCCCCCATTATGAAAACCACAAGGAGGCGACACCGACGAATAGTGATTCACCATAATTCAATTGTATAACGGGCCTATTTTGACAAGGAAATCAGAGGGGCTGCATGCGTGTGAGAATGTGTGTGTGTGTGTGTGGGGGGGGGGGGCTGCATGTTGGTTCATATGCTGTTCATTGAAATCTTTTCTTTTGTTCCCTGATGTGAACTTCTGTGGCAACACGCTGCTTTCAATGGTGAAAAGGCTTTAAAACTGATAATGTTTGGCTTTACTTCTTATGCAAGTCTTATCAAAAACAGTCAGACTGGGATTCATACCACAGCAACTTACTGGTTTATACTCTAAAGGGGCAGTTCAACTGAGTATGACATATTGATCACATTGAAACTTTGAGGCCTCAGCTCCCCAATGAAAAAATGGGAACAATATCAAAATACCTCCGTCCCCAAGTCCATTTGTGTGACCAGTAGGCTCTGGTGGTTATTTGTGACCAACTGTATCCACATGTGCCACATAGAGGATCCGTCCTCTGACCAGAGCGACGGTGGTTCGATTCCTGTCTCGCTCCATTCCCTACGCTGATGTGTCCTTGGGCAAGACAATGAACCCCACATTGTTTGAGTTGGGTTTTCCAATCACTGGACCTTTCCTCACTCGGGTCAAATACATGTATTTGGATTAGGTTGACTGGACATTCGACACTGAGTGTGATTCTTTTGAAGGATGATTTACTGGTGTCCATCTGCTTCTCCTTCTAATGTCAGAGGGAATTGTCTTCCCTTTCACTCTCAATAGATACGCATTATATATAATGTGCAGATGGATGGATCATTAATCCAAATAATGACCTAATGGCCTATTGTGTTCAGATTAATGTTAATCACAGTTTCCTCTCGCATCCTTTGTTTGCTTAGCAGTAATGAGGTAGTTAGTATGCATGGTTCAAATGTACAGTGTAGGATTTTATGATACCTAAAGGTAAAATGGCATGTTAGAGATAGATACCAGGCATCTCACCCTACCAAACATCCAGGTTAACATATCATGGCCTGCAGCATTCATTAAAACTCAAATAGTGTTTAATTTAAATTCATAGTTGCAGTAAACATGACCTGATCCGGATTTAAATTAAATGCTCATTATAAGACCAGTCTTTTCAGTCAATACAACAATGTCTTTGTAATTATTTCACGGTGGAAATTTGAAGTGACAGTACCATAGGTTATGTCACTCTACTTTTTTGATTATCCAGAATATGTGATCAATCATTGGACACAATCCCACCATATTCAGTAAATACATGCATCAGGTTCAGGCTACTTTATTTGTACCCGTGGGTGGATTTGTTATGAATTCAACAATAAGAGAGGAGAAGCCTTGCGATAGAGAAGTAAGTAAGACAGTAAATAAAATGTGCAAATGTCACCGCAATTTGTTCAGCTCAATTATGGCAGCAAGGACACATTTTTTATCTCTTTGTTCTGCACCTTGCGACTAAATACCTCCATCCGGAGGGAAGAAGTTGAAACTCAGAGTACAAAGGGTGGGAATCATTATTTAAAATTGCGCTAGCAATCCGCTGTAACTATCTGGTATAAAGGGACGCTGGAGAATGCTGTGACTTGATGACCATCAGCCGGCTCAACTATGCATTGACTTGCAAGTGGTCCCTTTGAATATGATGCGTTTTAAAAAACACTGAAGACAATTTGTGATTGTGACATTGCCTCATATCTACATTGCATATAACTGACTGAGTTTAAGTGGTTGAGTATAAAAAACATGGATGACTTGATGATGAATTGCCAGTGAAAACCACTTGGACTCCCAATGAACCTCACTATAGCTGCTACGCACTGCCCTCTGCTTCTGTGCTGAACGTATTGCATATGTTTGAAATAATGACCACTGGTGACACTCTGGTATCCAGGGAAAGAGTGTGGGTGGTGCAATTTCACCTCGCTGCAACAAGAAAATGTACCTTTCTGAATATGGTGCCGTAATAATCGATCAATGACATGCGCTTTCACATGCATCTACATGTGGGTTGAATGAATTGGTGGTTTGAGCGATTGCACCTCCGCAACTGTGTCTTAATGTCCTTCAAAACTGACAGAGTAATTACATTATAGCACTCAGCCATTTTAACTCTGGTGTAAATGCAATGTAATGAAGTCGTAATAAAAATGGCATTGATTTCCTAATCACAAAAACCTATGTTAGTAATGAAGAATGAATCTTTGGCACAAAAACCTTCAATATCGACTCATGGGACAGTAAACAAGGACATTTCCAGCTTATCAGGTCCCTGTTTATCCTTTAATCTCACTTTCTCATTCTTATTTTTCTCGATGTCCTTGATATCCCCCAGTTCACCACAGTGAAAAGGCCCATGATAACTCTAATCACAGGTCATCTAGACTGCATGATTACTGCATCACCCTTAGTAATCTGTGTACAATCTTGTGAGGTCAGATCATTGACTGTATATAAAGATGGACGCAGTGTCTGTGAAGTCACCCATTGGTTTCTGCATGGTGAGTGCATATGAAGCAAATTGGGGGCGGGATTCTCGTCGCATCACCAGTAGTATAGTTCACGTCGGCTTAGGTGTCAGTCAAGAGGCCACGTTCCTAAATATGCACAATTTCAAATGTCAAGAAAAATTTAAATAAGCAAGTTGGAACCCCCAGTACAGTTGTTACAGAAAAACATCTGACTGATTGAGACCAAAATCGTAGTTTGTACCAGGCTTTGACCTCTGAAGTTGTGTTACGCGTCACCATGTCTGTTAAGTTAGGTTTGTTTTCCCTTTTGGTTGAGTCACATTTTTGTCACTTTCTGTTTTATTTTGGTGAGGAGTTTCCCCTTCCTGTTTGTCGGCACCGCGTCTGTCCCGTCTGATTCCCTAAGTGTCTGCACCTGGTGTGATCCCTGATTGGCTGCACCTGGTCCTGGTTCCCTCTCTCCCTATTTAATCCCCTCTCTCCCCTTTGTTCTGTGTCAGTGCGTCGTATGTTCTCGTCACTTGTCGCCACGGCACGTAACACTCCTGTCGCCATGTTAGATGTTTAGATCGAATTCCAAGTTAAGTTTAGCTCAGGGTTTTTGGCCTGCTCAGGCCATTGTGCTTGTGATTTTGTTTTTGTGTCACTGAGTAATAAATACACTTAAATCACACTTCTCATCATCTCTGTCTATGGGGATTTGCTCCCTTTTGGAGTCAGCCTCCAGTGGCCACCCCATGAACTACAATTCTTTTCACTTTCTTATGTGATTCACCCGATCCATCAGATCATGATTTGTGAAATCACATTGTCTCCTGTAGTTATGATAGACCCTCGGCCTTATATTAAAGTTTTCTCAGCTCCCTATAGACAAGTTATTGTGGCGAGGCCCAGTGTGTGGATTTTAATGAAAGGTTTGCCACTGGGCGTTCAGTCCAGTTCTGCAACACATTTCTCCGTATAGGTCAGAATTTACGCCGCACACTTAAAATAGAAGGATAAAACACTGGCAAACGGCAGTAACATTTTACACAGGTCACAGCATGTTGTGCCATCTGACCTGGCAGTTCTCCCGCAAAGAAAAAAATAAGGGTGGAAAAAAGGGAATAAAGGCGAATAGCAGCTGCTGTCTCGCTCTGTCTCTCCCCTCGCTGTTGTCTCTCTGGCTCTCAGGCACACGCGTTACCCCATCCATTCAACCCACACGGGGGGAAGCGTAGTCTTAGTTATCATGTTTAATTTGTTTCCCACTGTGTCTCTAGTGTTCTCAGCTGAATTATCAAAGCGGTTTGATCTCTTCTGTTATATGCACTGTGTACCCTAACCTAGTTGGAGGAAGAACACAAGACGACGAGAATGAGAGAAAGCCACGGCGAAAAGATGTTTCAGCATGTGTCGATGTTAGATAATTATACAACTTCCTTTTAGACATATGCATTAATCAGATCGGCATGATTCCTCATTTGTCTGATGTGAAAATCAGAGGCTTTATAATAGAGTGGTGAGAAATTGCGTATGTGCTAAACCTGACTGCGTGGCTCACATCATTAAACGTTTGACTAATTATGTGACATTTAAAACTCTGACTAGATCAAAACAGGCGGCGCACGTGCGTCGTAAGAGCACATGGTGTGCGGCACTGTAAAGCGCTCTGACCCGTGCCGAGGTCCGGCTTTGATAATTAAAGCTCATTGCATTCCCATTGCTCTCTTTTATATATTTATTTACAGCGTAATTCAATTTGGCATGGTGGGGACGAAAAAAATAAAGTGCACTTTAGAATCTAATTGAGCCTGGGTTCTTCTCCGTCCTGCATCCTCAGCATTTCCTGCCCCCACCCCCACCCCCCCCCCCACCCCCTCTCTCTTCCACCAATGTGGGGGCGTGGGGGGCGGTGATCAGGAAAAGATGGAGAAGAGTGGATGAGGCATGCAGTGGGAAGGAATAGAAGACGGAAATAAAGAGGTTATCATATGGGGTGGGATGGGGGGGCAGCAAATTTGATTTCCTCTATTCATTGTTAGCTCGTGGCTTTGAGAGGGAGCGAGAGCAGAGTCCATTTTCTTGTTACTGTTATGATGGAGATTGGAAGAGGCCAGGCTTGTTTTTCTATTTGAGGAATAATGACGAGCGTGTCTCTATACACGCCACACTTCTGTAAGACCTTTTATTAGTTTCCCTCTTCCCCCGTCAATGCATTTGATGCTTCGCCGGTCTTCGCCCCGTTTCCATCCAACCGATAAAGAAAAGCCAGCAGAGGCTGCAGCAAGACACTCATGAATGTGGAAATGGCAAATGGAACTTTGGGGGTAGCGGTGTGTCGTCGGGTGAGGATTCAGTTCCGGGAGCTCTGCTGCTGAGGAACATCTCTGTGTAGCAACAGTGTCATCTTAATTACATGCGGCACCTATTCAAGGCCTGGATCCCTCCCTAGATGCTGCAGAGGGGAAGGGATTGCCTCGCATTGGTTTGGAAAGTATGAGCTCCCTCGCATACTTTGCCCAGCACTCTTATTTTTAGTATCTTGACTTTTCGCAGCGATGGGGAACCTCCCAAATGACCCGCCAGCGAGGATGCTTCTGACACCTTTGTTCATTAAGAGAAATAGGGAGCGCGAAGGCAGCCTTTCATGGGCTCCCATGACAACAGCGGAATACCGGGAACATGCCACAGAGAGGCAGCTTTACAAAGCTTATGTCGGCCCGCGTCTCTGCCTCACAATAACTCACTCGGGTCCTGGTGGAGTAAAGGTGTCAGCCGATGCGTTCACACCACAGGTTCATTCGAACAGCGAAATTGAATGATGAAAGGAAAACACCAGAGGGGATGGGGGGGGGGAGGACAAGTGGCTCTTTTAATGACTGGAGTGTGATGGGAATGCTGTTAATGAGGAGGGCTGGGATAAGAAGCTATGCTTCCCACGTAGAGACGGAGACAAGCCAGGGAGGAGTCTGCAGCACAGCACAGCGCAGCTCGGCTTGTGTGGTGCAGATATGGCAGAGCGAAGCCAGGCAGAGCTCTGCAGACCACAGGAGTGTGGGATGAATAGAGTTTGACTTTGAGGCAGGCGAAGATGGCAACGAGAATCAGCCGCGCCTCTTTTCCTTTCCCCCCCCTCGCCCTTTTCTCCCGGAGAGACAGTGGCAGCTCTCTGGTGAAGATCAGAACGATGGGAGATGGAAAGTGAGCGGGAGTGGGAGAAAGAAGGAGGAGAGAGAGAGAGAGAGAGAGAGAGGGGGAGAGAGAGAGTAGCCTCAGGAGGGTACATCTCCAGTCAGCAATTCCACTGGGGCTCTCCGCACCGCTCTTAAGTTTCCATCTCCAGATGAAAAATAAATAACCTCTTCAGACGGGCTCCCTCTCCTCTGAGAGAAGGAGGGAGCTTTCCCAGGAGCTGTGTTCACTTTCCATGCAGTTATGGCACTGTCTCCCCTTTTTTAAATCAATCTTTTTTCAAAAGTGTCACATGATTACAGTCTACACGTGCTGAAGATGTAGATGAACACTGCATGTTCATGTCACATAGGAAGATGAAAGCCTATTTAAATTATGGATTCATTAACATAAAAGGCGGAATGTGAGCAATTTGTAGAAAGTACAGTGCCATGGATATGATGTAAAATATAAATGTGTGTATGTGTGCATTTGTATTTAGGTACTTTATTGGCTCTATTTGTTGTTGTATCTCACGCAATAAGGAATATAGGCTACATAAAAAAGGATAAATAATAGAATATATATAGAGTTCACAATATTTTATAATTCTGACAATGTGGTGCATGACAACACGAAAACTACAGAAATTATTTTCCTCAGACTAGGTGGAATTATGAGACAGTAAACTTCATGTCACTCCATTTACCTTTGCACGTTATGGCAAAGACTTCCGAAGGTTTTCTATGGATCCAGATGATTTTTTATTTTTTTTTTATCTATGGGACTAATATCTATCATTGTGTGCAATGTGGTGCAAATCACATCACACAAATCTGGATCTTGTCGATTGTAATGTGCTTTAACTCGGGCACTGCAGGGCATTGGTGCAGATATGAGCTGAGTTTGCATTGTCATATTTGAGATGACTTGAATTTCACTTTGAAATACGTCTCTTCACCACCTCCCCTCTGAGTGCTGCCTGATACCGGCCTCTGTTATCAGTCTTTGTCACTGCACTGCTTTTCTACATGGGATAAAGAACATTTACTTATCTCGTCTGCAATGGAGCATTTGCTCGCCATGAAATGCACAACCAGTGGAGCATATAGCAGCTGGTGCTGCCAGGCGCTGAAGCTAAAGGCTTGTGTGGCGCAAGATTGCTCTGGAAAGAGGTGTTAGACTGATGGGCTCGTCAAAAGAGAGAGAGAGAGAGACAGAGAGACAGAGATTGTGCATTAGCAGTGCTCTGATGTCTGATTCATCTCATGGCCTTTCACACAATAAGATGAACGTCCCTTGTGTGTGTGTGCCTGTGTTTGTTTGTCCACTTACTCTGACACCTGTCAAGTATTCATCAGAATTCAACATGATGGAAGCGTGCAAAATTGCTATCATCAGGACACGCCTTCCCCGTCCAGACGTCTTGTATATTCATCGCAACAATTTTGTCCCTTGACAAGCAGACAAACACACATTCACCTCATCCAAATGTTTAAATCCCATTCCTCCACCGCCGGTGTTTAACATGATAATGCTCAGCGTTATTATCCAGCCTTCATGGAACCTCATTCTTCAATGTCAGCAATTCTTTTGTCAACTCCCACTATCAACCTCAACTCCCGATACCTGTAATGAAAGCTCTGCCTGGCGCAGATATCGTAACCGTAAATCCGCTTAGGATCCCAAGTGTTGAGTCCAATAGCGTAACGAGATACATGCACTCCTATATGCTCTCGTGTGGTCCGTGGCTGTAGCCCGACGCCAAGTCTTTTGTGTGGTTTCGCACATCACGGTGAAAAGTGTCCGCAGGCATTTCCATGAGCTGTATCTGTATCAGTATATGTGCACACACGTGGCTGTTGAAGCAGCGATCGCCCGGAAAGATGTTGCCGTACATAATGTGAGCATGTATGCATACACGTGTGTAGACAGTGGTGCAGACACAAATGAGTGTTCACATGTAAAACAAACACTAAAGTCTTACACCCTACAGCTGTCTCTAGAGAACCTGATGTTATTTTGAAAATTAGACAGAAAAAAGAAAATGTAAAGTTAAGTTTGTCCCAAGGGTGCTGGAACAGAATAATCACTAGAGAGAGATCATAAAACCAATCTTAGAATAAAACAAAAAAATGTATTTACTCTGGTAATTTTCTGTTTGATGATCACAAATATGTATATGTAAACAATGCAGCTCTATTTATTCATGTTTTGTAAGTGTGACATGAGTGTGTGTGTGTGTGTGTGTGTGTGGGTGGGGGTGTTACAAAGTGTTGCCAACAGCGCCACCTTCAACCACACCAGAAAGCAGACCTCCGGTCACATAAGCATTCATCCTCTTGTGATTTGAATGTTTCTCTTGGAGACTTTCAACCAGCATGTTTTCACCTCGGGGTGCATGGGTCATAGCGCCGCCATAAATATTGGAGTAGATGTGAAGCATGAATATGCACGGCTTACTTTGACCTTACATTAGTGCTGCACAAAAGGTCGAGGGGTCATTTGAATCATCCTAAATCATCCACTAAATGCCATTAATATCTGCCGTCTATTATAAATCCCATGGCAGGCTGAAAGATTGATAATGTGTAGTTATTGTTGATGTGTAGTTATTTGTCAACAAACTGACAAAATGACTCTAAATATTGTGTGTTTGTTTTCAATGTTTTTCTTAGCATATTCGGACAAGCGTGTAGTTAGGGTCCGAATGAATAGAATAAAAAAAGATTATTTTATTCTGGAAGCAAACAGTTATTATTTGAAATCTCCCAGATGTGACAGAGGTGGAGCCGTGAGGAACAGTGGCGGAGTGTCCGGGTGAGCCAATCAGAGGCAGGGTCAGGGGTAGGTTCTTCCTTTGACGATACTACACATTGGACAATAACACACCCAGAGACTCGGCATGATGTCCGCCATGAATCATAAACTAAGGAGAACTCACCCCCTGGGTCATCTATCTATGCCTCTACTTCATCATTGTATCACCTTTTCAGTCCACACACCACATTCATTTACAGCAAGATGATCTTTTATGCTCTATTTTGTTGTGGAACTAATCACAGGAATTGTGTTTTTTTCTCATGGACCTTAAAATAGTCAGTGTGCAAGATTAATTTGCATCTAAGTGACCAATTGAATATCTCTCATCTCCTGTCCCTTACCAAGTGTTTAGGAGAACCTATGTTGGGCTTCAGATAACTTTAAGAAAAACAAGGTCCTCTCTTAGTCCAGTGTGTGTAAACATGGTGGTCTCAATCTGATGCAATATGTATAGATATCAAATTCCCATTCTAACATAACACAAATAGAAAATGTATTGCGATGAATCAAATCATCATGATTATCATATTCAATGTCTGCAGATATACCATCTAAAATACTACTCACTATACCCTCAATCAAGGACAACTGTCGGTTTGAATACGCCTCCTTGTTTCCAATATCAATTGATTTGCATCGCAGGGTGCTGATTGGTTCAGTCTCTTATGCGCACTGCATCCACTTTATGTTAGCATGGATTGTGTTTTCATGTATTTTTCTTCAGGGGATCCAGCCAGCTTTTCATATGAGTGCCAGACCTTGACAGTGGGGAGATATTTCATATTAGTCATCCCCCCCCCCCCCCCCCGCCCCTCCCCCCTCTTATGCGAACCGTGCAGTCAGCGTCTTTCATCTCTCCCGCATTTCCTCAAAGTACCTTTCTCCTGTCTTTTCCCTCTGTCTTCAGAGTGTGGGCCTCATGTTCCTATTTACCTCCCTTGGAGTATTCACCCCCTTTCTCTTGTCATCCTCGTGGTGCATCCAAGTATAAACATCCCTATGTAATTATTTCATGGCTAATAACAGGGTTCTCGCAACAAAATCACAAATGTCATCAAAGGCAGTTTTTTGATGGGGCCAAACCAATTACCTCTGGCATCATAGGGAACTGACAGC
>JAFBJT010109070.1:1111-12045 GCA_016785325.1 Chascanopsetta lugubris
ACAAGATGTTTAGTGCGTCCACTCTGGGCTACTGTAAAACCATGGCGGCCTCCATGTAAATATTTATTAATGAACTCAGTATGTAATTGTTTTGTAGTATTTCTAGAAGTGACAAAAACCACCAAAGTTGGACAGGACAGGATTGATTGGGTCATTTTGGTGAACAGATTATAGACTGATTCAATACACAAGCAAATTTCAGGTGTCACCGTTGTATCAATGAATCACGGCTTGTTAATGAAAAAATACCCACATGATGAAGTGAACCGCAAAACGCTGAAAGAGAGTGAACAGGATTTTTCAGGGTCTCTGCTCGTGACCGCTGTCATTGTATTTGCCCAATTAACATGAACGTTAAAACAAATGAGAGACAACTTCATTTGTGAATTCCATCCTCACATCTCCGGCAGCCTCTCAGTCTCCTGTGGTGCTGAACTGAAAAGACAGCCCTGCCCTTTGCCTCCGCCACAGTCCATTTCCTCCCCTCGGCCCTTTGCCTCTGCTGCTCGCTGATAATTACAAGTCATTTTGTTTCCGTCTCTTTCCCCAAAGCTCACGTACAAATGCACAGCAATTACAAAAATTCCTCCCGAACAAAACGCTTGACACACTGCGACGTCATTACTGGGTGACTACACGTGTGCGTGTGAATGTTAATTAGGCAAGTGAATACTGACCGACAATGTTCTTCAATGACCTTTTCTATCAGGACCACGCCAGGATGATGACGAGGTCATTCCATCGTGATTAGCGATGACTCGGACTACGTTCGATAGAGCTGGTGAGATCAAAACAAAAAGACTCATCGTTTTTGTCCACGGCAATTTCGTGATGTGACCAAAACGTCCTGTTCATTCTCCCATTCGGACAACTGACGCAACACTGTCACTGCGAGGCTGGACCAGGCCCTGCGCAGGCAGATCGCGTGACTCGCTGGGCGTTGGAAACATGTCGGGCAGACGTTCGGACCTGCTCAAGCCACTGGGTGCGTGAGCGTGAAGATCTTCTGGGAGATATTTACCCCGGAGCTCCGACAGCACCGGGAAGACAAATGGTGAACCTGAAGAAACACCCTCGTCCACAACACTAAGGCAAGGCAGATGAACCTGCTTTTACCTTTGAAGCCGTACCGACGGACAGATGTGGCTCATCGCAACTGTAATCGCATCAGCCAACATCAAGACTCTGCGGCATGCGCCCCGATGAGGCAAAGCCAGTAACCCAGGCAGCCATGTTGGCCAACCTGTTGGCAAAGTCAACAGCACGCAGGCCTCAGAAATGGATGAGGAATGTAGCTCCATGAAGTCACTCACATCAGTTGACAGGAGGTAGCTGTGGCGTGTGTCACTTCCTTTTTACAAGCATTCCAGATATTTCCCCCTACACTCGTTGTTAAACTCAGTACACCCTGTAGAAGGTTGTTCTACAGCAGCAGAACATGATGTATAGGAGGATTTTACGACACTACAACAAAGGGCGGTATTGTTGACGTTGGGATGAATACCCGGCAGAGTGCATTGGATGGATTTGTGCACATTCTCTGGAAGACTATGGAGGATATCGACAAAACGTAGCAGTACCACCAGTAAATTGTGTGGGGGCAGAAGAGCCGACGGTGAGACGCGGGGAGGAAATGTCACCAATGTTGTGATCGCTTTTGCGAGGTGTTAAGAAACAATAAGCCTCCCCTGTAAGACGGATGTTTCTGGTTGGTGAAACAATATCACAATCACGGTCTTTGTCTTAACCGGAAACTCTCAGCTCTCTCAGCAAAGCAACTGCTGGAACTGTGCCGACGTAAAGGCTGCATGGATGTGGAATATGTATCTCTTTTCACACATGGAAGCAGCATCAGATGGCGTTACACCACCCAGATTAGAAATCGAAGGGCTCACAAAGGGAGGGGCGAACAAAACGTAACCTCTGAGGAGGGAGGTAAAGTCCAAAGGTGACTATGACCGAAAATAGCAATAAATGAACGTGTGTGTGTGTGTGTGTGTGTGTGTGTAATGAGTATAATCAAAGAAATGACAGCAGGATGTGACACACCTACAACTACAGACAGTAGATCCATTACAACGGCGGCTGATGTCGCATTCATGTGTTTTGCTGCGTACTCTCACGTTGTTCCGAATCACAATAGAGATGATTTGCCCCATGCAACGTTGCGTGCGTAGACTATTATGGTGCGACCGCACGCCCCAAAGAAACATAACATGACAAGCTTCGCTGTTGGCAAAGACAATGACAGGAATGATGGAGAGGGTTCCCTCCATGCACACACACACACACACACACACACACACACACACACACACAAAGCCTGCTGGGACATACAGTCTGCAAGTCAGCCTTCAGTCAGACTACTCGAGAGCAAACACAAAAATGTTCCAACAACCCAACCTACCCTTTGGCCTACTTTGTTTTGAGCAAAGTACACAAGCCAATTTAAGCTCACTACGTCGGGTTATTTGAGGCCTTTTGTAATTACGAAAGTAGATGTCAACACAACACAGGCGGCGTGGTTTTCACATTGTCCCGGTTTGATCTACATGTCTGAGGGCGAAGCGGTGAAACCTCAAAACCACGACAGGAGACAGTGAATCCTGAATGTGTCTCAAGTTGACCGTGTGTGTATTAATATAAGAGTGAATATGGTTTACAGCCATGGCCTTGACTTGAATGCAACTCATTTGATCTCTATCATAATAATTGATCACATGTGTGAGTGTATGTGGGGGGGGATCCCTTTGACTAATACCAATCATCTGCACTTTATCAAATCCATAATGGTTGTTCTGCTTGTATGCAGATGACTTAAGTGTGTAGGTAAAAATGACCTACTCTTAAAAGGAGCATTAATGAAACCTCCAGAAACATCTTGTGTGCGGTCACTCACCGCTGCACTGCGCACAGTGTGTATTGTACTGTATTGTACATTGTGTCACGTGCTCCCGCTGTAAATATGTTAGATATATTTACATATCTCCCTTTATTTTTTATAGACTTTTTTCTTATTATTTCTGGTAACCTCGTTGTTTCCTTCTTAGCACCACCAGTCTTTTCAATCTCGTTGTACATTGTGCATAATGACAATAAAGGCATTCTATTCTACTATTCTATTACAATCAGCTTGTATGTCACTTACCTAAAAGTGCTCGAACTCATTACCAAGAATTGCCCAGAAGATAAACAATCACATCAAGGCCCACTGGCCAAAAACACTCTCCCTTGGAGGCCGCCACACCAGCCCCCTGACACTCCAGCCCTGAACCCATCACACGAGCCCCTGCAAGGCTCCATGGCTCCACTGCAAGGCCTGAGATGAGGAGTGATGGAGCAGCGGTGCCCTGCAGGGCCCAGCACGCTGGGCTCCTATTTCGGAGCCTTTGTGCCGTGTTACTGCTGTATCAAAGCTCCCTCGCTTAAGACGACAACAAAGGCTTAGCAGAGCCAACACTTCATGTATGTTACATGCCATTTCTTCCAGGGAAGCCCAACCAACGTCCACTCACAGAATAACCCACCCGACCATTTCCATCCACAAACGTCTCATGCATCTTTAACGTACGATACGTGATTTTATCAGAGTGGATTGTTGTCAAGTACGGTCGATTTTACCCGGTATCACCGTGTGCACAAGCCACAGTAAGAGTGTAAAATACAAGTACGTGGTCTCGCGTTCAGTTGTGATCTATATCGGTGACGAGTGCAAACAGGAGCATCCTCTTGAACGTCTTGAAAGAATTTAAGAAGTCCTACAAAAAACAACAACAACAACATCCCCTTACCTTTAAGGTCAGCGCATCCTTTCATCGTCATGTTTGAGCGCAGCGACTTGTCTGCCTGTGTCTCAGTCCCCTGAGCGCTTTGACTAACTAGTAATCATGTGTGTCAGGAATTCACTCAAACACACATCTACATCAAACCTGTGCTTCGAGTATTACGTAAAAGATAAGAGCAGCGGCAGCTCTGCAATTTCACAAACAGGTTTACAGGAGAGCAAGGCAGTAGCTTTATATTTCTCGTAGAACTCTTTCAGCACAACAACAAAAGGGCTGAAGAGCATGTAGTCCCTTTTTTTGATTGGTGTAGTATTGTCATTGCGTTGTTTTCTGCTCAGTACAACTCTGTTTCCTACAGCAGACCACATGCTCACTCACACACTCACTCTCCAATGGTTTCCAATGTTGTGTTTGCATGGCACATGTACCGTGAAGACGTTTGTGGTGGTAATGTCTCTCATTAAAGGGCCACCCAGCTCCTATCAGGTGGGGTTGAAGTGGTTCCTGTGCTGGCACGCGTTGCTCTGCAGAATGACAAACGAAGGGTTGTCTCTTAAAGGTGTAGTGTGTTCGATTTGGTGACATCTAGAGGTGAAGTTGCATGTTGTATCCCTCACCTCACCCTCACCCTATGGTAGACTTCAGGTGTCATTCAAACTCAAAAGACACCGAGTACGTCCGCTCTGGGCTATTGTAAAAACATGGCGGCACCCGTAGAGAGGACCCCGCTCCTCATGTAAATATAAGTTAATGGGTCCATTTCAGGGTCATGGAAAAACAGAAGACATTTAGCTGATCATAAATTCATGAAAATGTCAGCATGCAATTGTTTTGCAATATTTACAAACGTGACAAGAATAACCACACTATCACACACTGCACCTTTAAGCTTGGCACGCAAACATGGGCATCATGAATTGTGACACATAACAGAAATGCCATGTGTGCGTGATAAAAAAAATTTACAAAATGTTCGTGTTCCTTTCATCTCCTTTATGTTTTTGTAGCACTACTGAAGAATACAATTACAAAAAGGGATGTTTGCTTTGGGTATGTGAATTTAAAGTTGTGTGAGTGGCAGCTGATGGTAAACAGGGTGAATCACAGCAGAAGTATGTCCCTCACAGAGGTGACGAGTGACAGCGGCGCTCAGAGGCCCTAATCACTTTGCAGCGGCGAGCAGCACGGAGGCAGACGCAGTGGAGACAAGCAGTCACACTCAGCCTCCCTTCTTTACAGCAGCCGGGTCAGCCAGACCACCCTTTCACACGTCGTCCCGAGGAGGCAGATAAGGGAGCAGCAGCGCTGCGCTCGGTGCCCACCACTAAGCCGGGAATTAGCTTACGGGATCATCTTGAAGCCCTAAAGTGGGATTTTCACTTCGCGTTTCAGAGGAACAACAAAAATTTGGATTAAATGAAGTCCAATCTGTCACCGAAGCAAAGGCGGCAAAAGCCCACGCCGAACTTGAACGTGCACGTGAGACACTTGCATTCATTCATAGAACTGTTATTCTCATAATCCATCCACATATGAAGGGTGGAGTCCATGATGGTTTTTGAAAACATTTCGAAAGTTAGTTTAAATCCACTTCACGTCATTAAAGTTGTCCATTAGATAGATCGTACCTGTCACCTGAGCCGACCCGCCCACCGCTCCCTCAAAACAGGGTATGGAGGTGAGCGTTGCTACAGCAGAGACAATGGCCAATGGTTGGAAATTCTAGCTGACATCATGCATCATGTATTCATGATGTCAGTGTTGTCCTCCCACACCCTCTGAGTTCTTTGCATGTCAGCGCGGGTCCGATTCGGGTGCTACAAGATGAAGGTGCATCAAGCGATGTATTGTTGCGCCTGTTAACGGTTCGATGTGACGCCTCTCACGGAGAGTCAGCTGGGACTGGCTCCGCCTTCCCCGCGGCCCTCAGAGAACGAGCCGCGCGGAAAACGACCGGACAGACTCCCGGCGTCACTGGCGGCCCCTTCTCATTTGTATTCAAGCTTGTTGATAGCGGGAACCGTTTTGTTTACTTTCCCATCGCAGTCATCACATCTTTGATTTATTTTTAACAATGACTTCCATCTGCTTATTTGCTCAGAGTAGACGAGCTATAAATACAACACCAGCCTACGAGCATGTGTCTATTTGTGTGGCGGATTAGCCGCAGACACACGAGACGGAGTCAACTCAGTTTTGAAAATTCGAGTCGTTAAGAGGGATTTCCTCCTGGGAACTTCAAATACGGAGGAATGTGTGTTATTTTTGTTTTGTTTTTTTTTGGTTCATGGATCAAATGTGTCACGGTGGCTCTTCTTTGACTGTGCTGCTTCGTCTCTGTGCGTAAATACAAACCCTCTTGACCAAATCAATACGCTTCTTGCAACATGCACACGTCAATAGCACAAACCAACCACAAACCAGTTATTGTGTATCTATACATGTGGCTGTGAGACAACGCTCGGGGCGATCGATACACCTGTTTACACACTTAACTCCTCTACATCTCTGTGCCTCTCTTTGACAGAGAAGATGAGACGGAGATGACTGCAACCGCCACCCGCGGAGCGTGACACGGAGAACGTGCACTTAGTGACAAGTCGTGATAAATGCCATTTTACGATGTTTAGAAATAACAGCTGTTGTTCGATCCATGGGATTAACATTCATCTGTGAAGAGCTCAGACACAGACAGTAATGAGGGCTCGGTTCAGTGCCTGACCTGTCTGATCATGCAGCGTGCAAGCACCAGTGTGAGCGCTCCCCACCACATGCTTTCCCTCCCACCCTGCCCTTTAAACACCGAAAACAAAATGTGTGGATGTCACTCCTCAAGATTCATGTGGAAAAAAAGAGAAGACATGAGGAGCGATTTTCCTGTCACTTTGAAAAAGTGGTTTCGGGGGTTTTCCTTTCACCTGCAGCGAGAAGACCGAGAGCAATATTTCCATCTTAACATCTTCTTGCCTGGATGACAAGGGTAATAATCCCAGCAGATTAAATATTATAAAAGCCTGTAATGGTTAGAATGGCTGCGGTTTAAGGTGTTAATGTGGCTTCCCCTAACGAGAGGGTCGGTGGTTTGAGGCTAGAATTCCCCATTCCACACGTCATAGTGCCCTTGGGTCAGATACTGACATTGCTCTAGGTTCAAATTGCAAAAATGCTGTAGATGCACTGTATGATTGTGTGTGTGTGTTAGTTTATTATGAGGTAGTTAGAGTAATGCTATAGAAATACTGGTCAAGAGGCTAATAATCAAAGAAATGGATGGTCATATCCATGAATCACTGTAATGAATGCAACAAAAAGCTCTAGATGGGATGAAGAGAAATAAGATGGTTCCCTAATGCAATTACTCGCTGATATTCTCTTCATTAACCTCATGCTGTTTGAAATTAAAAAACCAGCTAAGGCAATTTATCTGGCATCCACTGTGTTTAGAAAATGTATCATGCTTGTGAGAAACTCATCAGATAATATATCACCTCTTCGCCTACTCATGATGAGCTGGCAATCGGTGAGCTTTGAGGCATTCGCTGCAACATGTCAAGAGAGAGTAAGACTCATGAGTCACCTCACTGTATTCCCTCGGAGCTATTACTCAACAGCATGTGTAGCCAGCGCCCACTAACCAGGGCTCATCAGAATCAATGAATCAGATAAGTAGGAAAAAAATGTCAAATGTAAAAAAAAAAAAGAATAAAGCCATGATTTTTCAAAACAAAAACATTGGTCACTGCATATGTGAAGACAGCGACAATTAAATGTGAATTTGGCAAATTGTTGTTTCAAACCTCTACATCTAATATGACAAAAAAATAAATAAATAAGTGGACCAGCTGCGACAAAACCAAAAAATAAGACATTCCGATATTTACTCAGTTGTCATTTTAAGTTGTGTTTTTGTGAGTGTGACATGTGCACATGTGCGCCCCTGAGCCTATGGTCCAGAGTGCTAATTACATTTTAGGCTATAGTCGCCTGCATACACCTGCTCAAACCAGTCACCCCTGCCCCTGCTCTTCAGCCAAGGGCAGAGCTCTGCTAGTGGAAATAAGAGTCCTCTGGAGTGGAAGGTTGTGTGGCACAGGCAGCCACGGCCATCTGCCAGCCAACTTTTTTATTTCTATTTTTTTTCACTGGTTCAGGGAGCAGGAAACATACTGTTGAGTGCATGTCACTTCCCTTGCCATAGGTGTGGCTATAAACCTTGTTTTTCTTCAAAGTTCAATTGGTGGCTCCTGGATTTGTGAGTAATAAAAGAAAGAGTTTAAACATCAGGTTCCATCTAATTAACGGGTGACTGATGGTACTATACCAAAGGCGGCCCCCGGTCACTGAGTCCAACTTCCTCTTCCCTGCCTGTTTGAGCCCGTTGAGCCTGTGGAGACTCATCAGATTCATTGGTCTAAATTACAATTCAGACAGCCAACGTAGGACTTGTACCTTGCATCACCCTGCGTGAGTGATAGCCCCACTACTGTCTCAACACAGGCCCATGACAGGGGCATCCCTGTGAAAGTCTCGGGGCCTTGCTTCATTTGCATTTCTGGAACCCCATGAATGAAAGTGTTTGTTCTGGTTTGTGCTCCCGATTGAAAGGGTCCATTAAGGAGTGTTTTAGGGGTTCTACTGTGTTAGATCGGATGTTTGGGAGCTGCTGCGTGGAAGACAGTGCCAGAGAGAGAAATGGGAAAAAGTGCAGTGAATGACATGATGGGCCAGAATCGCTCTGTATGCAGACGATGAGCGGCCCTCTTCGTGTGAACAGGTGGACCACATGACAAGTGAAAACAGCAGGTTAATGAATGGTGCAACAGACACTCAACATGTTGACGGGCTAAACCGAAGCTGTCTCACAGTCTGAGCCAAATTTCACCCTAAGGTTGTTTGCCGAGATTGTTAAACCCCACCCCAACCCCCTGGCAAGTATCATCGCACACAATTATCAAATACCTGAACTTGATCAAAAATAAATTCCTCGTTGGAACAAATGAATAGTTTCAGTCTGGATAAATACAGTTTGTGCTCAAGTGGAAAAATTGCAATGCCACCTTCTGGCCTAGCATATGTACTACACCATTATGAACTATCTTAGGTTTTGCTAGATTTCTGGACTGAGCCAAACCTCCCAAAAGTCATCACTAAATAAAGTTGGAATCTGTAGCCCTTGCAGCACTGTTACACGATGTCCCATCATTTCTGAACAACCAAAATGACTGACTGGTAACTGTCACCTGAAGTGACTTCCGTCTGTACTATCTGTACTCCACACACTCTCACAGTTTATGATTGACTTCTTCACAACAAGCCGGGGAGGTGAACACTGCTGGAGCAGAGACAATAGCCAGAAGTCGGTTAGTTAGCCAGTAACAGATGATGCTCTGAGAATCGATCAAGCTGCTCTCCCACTGCAGTCTCCTCCACTCAGCGTCAAGCAATAGCCAGACAGAGTATGTTCCCTTGTTGTAACGGTGTGTGTAACATGAGAGGGCTGAATGGAGGAGTCTGGATGTATGATTTGGATTTGTAAGTATTTCCTGCCATTACTAGCTCTTCCAGAATGATGGTCTCCACCTTTAAAGATGGTATTATACGAGACGCTCTCTGTTTCCTTTGAGTAATCCATTGATGTGACACAGGGATACAACACAGACTCACAAAATTCCACTTTTGACCAAAAGCATTGAATTATACTCAGTCCGCTGTACAACACAAAGGCACAAGTCACTGAGAAGACAGACAATCATCTGCTGGCAGTTGTTCTTTATCTTCATCTATTTAGCTAAAAAAAAACGGCTATCAGACTATCAGGGAATTCCTGCCGACTTGTCTGAGCCTCTACGTGGTCTGATGGGAATGCAGATAGGATGGTAGCTATGCTCTGATCTAACTTTTTTCACATTAGTTGGCCAGTGGTTGGTGTCAAATGCTTCAAGATATCAAAATTGATGGCCAACAAAGCTAGGTATACACTTTTTAAACAGTATTATTTAACAACCTACATGGAGTATCATCTTAGAATATGACTAGCTTGTCTGCATTACCAAGTATGACCAACATGGTGATGATTACTGCCTAAGGCTTTGAATCCCGGAATAGGAATATGGGAATTAGATTAGTCTAATAATTGGGGTGCATTGATTTAATATACTGCCAATATTAGCTTTTAGTGTGTAAGCGTAATTTAGATAGGCTAATTAGGCCCCCAGATAGATTGAACCAAATTAGTCAGATATGTTTTTCACCCTATGACCTAGCGTAGGACAAAGAAAAGGTAAAAACAAAGATTCTCCTTTGTTGCCTACAGCTTCATACACGTTAATACCGACCATAAAGACTTGCACACCCACACCAGTGTGAGATTATTGCGAGGAAGGTCGTGACCCTGGGATGTAATGAAAGTGAGGGAGCGCATGAGAGACAAATACATACGGGGCATGAGAGGGGGAGTTTGGGGGGTTTATATCTATGGCACAGGGGAGAGAGATCCATGGGAATTCAGCTCATTAGCATATGAATCAAATTCCGGCAGCAAGAAGAGAAAAAAAAAAACACAGACATTCAATGTAGAGCCCGTTGTTAGGAATACCAGCAATAGATGAGCAAAATCATCGCTCTGAGTATGGGCGGGGGCGGGGGGGGGGTCAAAGTTAATCCTCCCATGGTGAGCTATCCAAAGTAGAGCTGAGGATTTCAGAGGCCTTCAAGGGGAAAATATGAAAATGATGAAACTACATATATGACACATGGTTGGAATTGAAACAAGCTCAAGAACTCGTACACGCTGTGCAGAACAGAGGAGCGAGAATGAGAGAGAATCCAGATTGTAATGATTACAGAAGATTGACACCCTATTTTGAATCTAATCTCATGTTCCCTATAGTTTTGATGAATCTACTACAATGAACTGGTGATAAAAGATCCTACCTGATGATCAGGCGGTTTTGCAGAAAATGACTCATCAACTTTTTTTAAGTTTTGTTTTCATTGTTTGGAAGAAGCAATGGCAAAGTCTGACTTCTTAAATACAAAGAAGGCATTTCAACACTTACCCCATAATTTTCTTATGTTGTGTTGCACAAATCCGTAAAATTGTTAAATTGAATTACACTAAATCCCAACAGTCAACGTTAAAGGTGCAGT
>JAFBJT010109071.1:16242-65960 GCA_016785325.1 Chascanopsetta lugubris
AATGCTGAATCCTACGCACTGTGCCTTTACTGTACCACCCACCGTACCTGTGGCTCTTAAATGCCTTTGCACAGAGTCTGGATGTAGAAGAATCAAGGTGGTGATGTTTGGACGGGGGGTAGAACTTTCTTTAAAGTCTACAAATTCCAAACATATTTTTTTAACCAAGTCTCTTTATTGAGTTTTTGAAAATTGAGCAAAAACAAATGCACAGATGAAAAATAAGACGACACAAAAACAATTAAATTAAATCAAATTTCATTGATTAAACTTATATTATAAAGGCTGCAAGATCTAAAGTAAAAAGTTAACGTAATAAGTACATCAATAGTTAAACACATACATGGAGGTAGACAAGGAGCAAAACATGAATTTACACTGAGCCACAGAGACTAATTCCAAACACATTTCAAGATATTGAAACATAATACCAACTAACCCAATTCATTTCATTATAATGTGATTTGCATAATTGAATGAATTCAGGTTTGCCTGGGAGAAAATATGGAAAAGTGGAATTGCATTTTTCTCTTTGAAATGTCTGACTGATTTGCTATAGTCGGTTAATGAATAATTTCTTCATGTCAGAGGTTTTAGTGTGTGAACCAGTCTCTTGTCTCACTGTAAATAAATCCATTCTCATCCACGTGCATTGAAGGTTCCCCGTTTTCTGCTTGGCGCTCGTGCCTCAAGATTAAACATCCAAACAAACACGGGCTCGTCTCATCCTGAGACAACGTAGAGGAACTTTGCCGCTCCAGCAGCTGAATGTGAAAACAGCTTTCTAGTGTCGCACCCCGCTCGTACATCATTCTGCACAGTGAAGCACAAACACTCACGACAACATCAAGAGAAATAGCGTCTCGCCGTCTGTTTAGTTTAACTCCGTCTCCATGACTACAGCTGTCGGAGGAGGAGAAGATCCAGCGGTACAGCATCCTGTCTGAGCTCTACGAACTCATCGGCTTCCATCGCAAGTCCGCCTTCTTCAAGCGCGTGGCGGCCATGCAGTGCGTGGCCCCCACCATCCCGGAGCCCGGCTGGAGGGCCTGCTACAAACTGCTGCTGGAGACTCTGCCGGGATACAGCCTGTCACTGGACCCCAAGGACTTCAGCAAAGGTAGATCCTCGTCACACACTGTTTATAAAGATGGACGTGGCGTCCATGACGTCACCCGTTGTTTTCAGCGGGGTGGTTTTGTGGCAAATCGCGGCCGCGTCAATTGTCGCCATCTTGCCGAATCCGAACTCCTCCTTGTTCCCGGTTCATTCAGAAACGGGCAGAGAAGCGGAACACACACACACACACACACACACACACACACACACACACACACACACACACACACGCACACACCTGGCTCATGGTGCCGTCACCTCATCCGTGGTACTTGCCAGGTCGACTCAGGTCTCAGTCAAGAGGCCATGCCCTTAATTATACGTAATTTCAAACATTGCTACAATAAAATGAAGCAAGTTAGAAAAAAATCCCCCCCGCCCCCGGACTGTTGTCACGGTAACACATGTGAATGACTGAGACCAAAACTTAAGTTTGAATCTGTCTTTAAACATGTTGCAGTCATCTCTGAAGTTGATCATTTTAACATGGGAGTCTATGGGGATTTGCTCCCTTTTGGAGTCAGCCCCCAGTGTCCACCTTGTGAACTGCAAGTTTTTTCACTTCCTATTGTGCTTAATCCGTCTGCACCGGAGGTTGCCCCTCGGTTCTGTTCCACTGTGGGAGGATCTTTTTAAGCTATTGGTTGGAGAGTAATTAGAAGTTATATTTATTGTGAAATAGTTTGTACATGTTTCATGGTTCATATTTTGCAGACACATTCTCCAAAGTTTTTCATCGTGTATAGATTAGTTTTCAGGGCGGCAGATAAGAAAACAATCATCCCGTACAAAGTAAAACAAAACCTGTTTGCATTTTGAATTTGGAAGTGGAGAATAGTCTGTGTTGTGCTCCATTTTGTTAGTTGAATACAGCAGAACTTCAATTTTTAAAATTTCAAAAGTTGATCAAAATGGCTAATCTAGATCAGGGATGTCAAAGTCAAAAAATGACTGATCGGCCCGTATCAAAGTCTAAAAACAGAATGGATTACGGCCCGCACTGAGCACGTCGTCAGCGACGCATTTCTGCATTTGCACTTTAGATTGCCCTAACTCCGTCAGGACAATTCAAACGGTTTCTGAAAGCTGAGACTTTGCGCTTTACAGCCGCTTTAGAGTCATTATGGTGATTTCACTCCTGCCTCTCCTGGGACCCAGGAAAACAGTGCCTGTGAGTGACTGAATGGAGAGATACACACAGCGGAGCAGAGACAGGAAAAAAAAACTCATTCAGTATTATATGCGTGCGTGCACCTAGATTAGGGTTGTACAGTAGAGCAGTACTTAATAAGTACTGCGGTTCTCAAGTACTCAAACCAGTGCTAGACTCCATTTGGAATGGTACTGGTATTCTTTACTCTCTAACGAGGCCGCGCTGCTGCTGTGAGTAATGTTTCAACTGCCAAGGCACAGTGTCAACACGGGGGGGGGGGGGGGGGGGAAGGGAAAGAGAAAGAAAGAAAGAGAGACACAGAGAGAGGGAGGGAAGGAGAGACAGACAGACAGGCAGGCAGACAGAGAGAGAGAGAGAATAAGAACTCAGGTCTGCAAGAGGGAGAGAAAGAGGGAGGGAAGGAGAGAGATGTGTTGGTAGAGAGGGAGTCTGGTGGAGAGGGAGAGAGAAATGGAGTGAGAGAGAGACCACTCTGTATTTTGCAAAAATATAAAACAAAACTCTCTGAAATTGTCATAAGTGTATCAGCACATTGAAAAAAGGCAGGTCCTCAAATTACCTATGTTTATCTCTTCCACTGGATCTTTAATAAATATGCAGATATTTGAATATATATTGTGTGTGTGTGTGTGTGTGTGTGTGTGTGTGTGTATATATATATATATTATATATGCACGCACGCTCTGGCATTTTGACAGTTTCAAATGCAAATGGGGACCATTTCCTACAACTTCACCAAGCAAAATGATGCCGTGCAGCCAGAAACCGGTGAATTTTGCCTAAATGAAGCAAAATTTGCGGGGAAACGGGAAAGAGAGTGGGAAATCAGTGTGATGGTGCTAAGATTCTGGTACGATGGCGTAGCGCCCTTGTTCCATTCTTTAGGGACAGCCCTGTAATTTATTCTGATATACGTAAATTGTGGTACTCTTATTTTGAAAAATATATTAGAATGGTTCATTTTCAAAGTTTGTTTAAAAATGTACACATGTTGGAATAACGTGTGTTTTGAATGGCAAAGCAGGTGTTTGGAAGGGAAGGGCTCGGTGAAGTGTATTTATGTGCAACTGAGGATGAGTTTTAGATAAACTAATTTCACAAAAAAGCGCGTATGATAAACGGAAGAACAGATAAAAGATTTTAAAATGAAATGTAAACAGGTCTCTTTCTGCTTTGGCTCTGAACCATGAAAGAGGGATGATACTATCTCTACATGTTATTTATTTTTAGGAAATACACAGGGGACTGTAAGAAAGTAGACCTTGCAGTATATTGAGTTTTCAGTTGAAGCTTTGGCCACATAAGAAAAACAGTCTCTGTAAAGCTGCACCTTCATCATATTTTAAAGCCAAAGTATCTCAATAAAACTGGAATCACTGTCCTTTACAGGATTTATATTTGAGCAATAAACTAGATTTTAGGTGCCGAGCCGAGGAGAGGGTTCTTTAATGGTGCAGTGTGGAGGATTTGGTGACCTCTAGTGGTGAAGTTGCATGTTGTATCCATCACCTCACCCTCGTCCTTCTGAACATGCAGGAGAACCTATGGTCGACTTCAGTTGTCATTAAAACTCAAAAGATGTTCAGTAAAAAAAAGAAAGAAAATCTATATATACGTTTAGAAGATTATACAATAATGAAAATGTCAGTATGTAATTGTTTTGTAATATTTCTGGAAGTGACAAAATGACCCAAATCTTACATACCGCACCTTTTAACCTGCTGAACATACAGTGAATAAAATCTTCGCTGTTAAGAGAGGAAATAAAGAGAAAGAGGAGCAGAGTCTGAAAATATGAATAAACAAACCCTGGGAATTAAACTCATCCACTCATTTTTAGATTCATTCAGTATGTTCTGAGGCTGACGGGTCAAGTGGTACCGATTTCATTCTTTTAAAAAAGAGTAAATCTCACCAGGTCGATGCTTTTCAAAATAAACACATGTTTGATAGAAACGCACGTTGAATAGCAACGAGGGGCTCTGCTGCCTTTCCGAGAGTGCTCCTTCAGGCCGTTCAGCATTCTATCCACCCAGCTGCTCCAAAAAGCCAAAGCAGAATGAGACCTGACCCAGGCGTTTGTAGACTCTTGGCCGAGGTCCTTATCACGAGCCTCTCTGTTCGACAGACGCTTGACTCTCACTCCATTTAGCTGTGCACCGCTGGCAACACAAAAGACCAAAGTGTTCAAAGCAAAACTAATAAAAAAATAAAAAAACCTCAGGGACATTCATAGTTTCCCTTTTGATGCTTATTCAGGGAATCTCACTCTGATATACTGTCAAGTATTTCCTTTTGAAAACAGTCGCTCGTACACTAGAGGGTTGATTGAGCTGATGTTTGGGAGATTTTAAACCGATGGTACTTTATTTAGTGATGCTCTGATTTTTATCTTGTAAATAAAAGCTCAGAATATGACCATCACCCCTTAATGACGGGCCGCAGCCTAATTCAAGAAAGATTTAATGAAAATTACTGAATTATTTAATCAAAGGATGATGCAGTTTGAACCTAGTACAGAACATCACAGTAACAACTTTTATGATAAACAAAAATGACCAGCAGGTCGACACCTAGACTGTGAAGAGAAAGCTGTCTGATGCATATGAAAATCCTCTTCAAAATAAAAGCACAGGATTTTTTTTTCCAGTAATCAAAGGCCCATATCCCACTGAAAACGGGTCAGCAACCCACTTTTGGGTCAGAACCCAATCACTGATGTAGATAATAGTCCTCATGATATGTTTCATTTTGAATAAAAAAAATCTCATGTTTGGGGTCATGAGGTTTTGAGACTATATTTTTTGGAGACAAAGTGGTGTCTTATTCTAAATTGTCCCTCCCTGTCTACTCACTATCACTTCACTGCTGAGTGTCACTCCAGATCCAGTCCCACTGGCAGCCAAGGAAGACACTTCTGATGAAGGGGTGGGGGGCTATAAAAGAGAAGCCAAACAAATGAGACACTCTTAAATCTCTTTTTGAAAAAGGAAGCAGCTGTTGTCTTGGCAATCAATAAACACTTGGGCTACTGCAGCAACAGTCATGGCTCGATTTTTGACGAGGCTGTCATTGTCTCATTTACATATTTATTTGCTGCTTTGGTGGTCACTTTGAACTCATACAATATAAACATGATCATTGTTAAACTACCAGAGCGAGATGAGCTTTGGGATGGAACCAGACTGCATACAAAGATGGACGTAGCGTCCGTGACGTCACCCGTTGGTTTCTGCCGAGTGCTTATGAAGCACATTGTGGGCGTGTCCCTTGTTGCCATCAAAAATGGGGAATAAGTTGGGACACACACACACACACACACACACACAGTTGTGGGTGGACCCTTTGTGCCATCGCATCACCCGCAGTACGTGACAGGTCGGCTCAGCTGTCAGTCAAGAAGCCTCGCCCTCAAAAAAACAAAATCACTTCCAATTGTTCTTCCTCTGTCTGTCTGCACCGGAGGTTGCGTCTCGGTTGGAACCCTACATGTCAATGTACAGTGGGATGGAGTGAGTGAGTCTGATTGGCCAAACTATCCAGTCTCCTGTCAAAGGACATGGCAACGTTGCTTCATTCTCACCCATCATGGGCTTTTTATACATGGAATAAGGCCATAAAATCAACTGTAAAGCTACTGGAAGTCATTTCAGAGCAGCTCAGTCTGGACTGATGTCCTCTCACTTCTTCTTGAACTGTTTGACACCAGAAAGCATCATTTTCCAACTTATTCCTTTAATGGATTTTGGCTGCCTCCTCAAATCAACATTTCAGATTTCGATCACTGTCGTTGGGGGACACTTTACTCCTGACTTCCTCTGTAAGTAGGATCGCACTCACCGGAGCACTTCATTTCCGTTGAGCTGGACCTTTGGAGAGAGGAAAGGAAGTCCCCATTGATCCACACCAAAATAAAGTAGGGTCCTCACGGCGTCATGATGCTACGCTCCACCACAGTTTACTGAAACGTGTTTTGATTGATCCTTGATGAAAACATCATTATTGGTAAAAACCATACAAGTCACTCTTGACTCCACCTCTCCTCAGTGAGGCCCAGGCATCTTTCTGCAGCAGCCACAGGGCTGAGGGGAGAATTTGGTCAATTTTTGTAGAAATACAAAACAATTATACACATATGTTTTTACAAAGATATAATCGCCTCAATGACCTCATTACCCGTGAGCCCTTTAATGCATATTTACATCAGGAGGGAGCCATCACGTTTATACGATAGCCCAGATTGGAGGTACTTAACATCTTTTGAGCTGAGGGAAGAGTGAGGTGATAAACAGCATGCAACTCCACCAATAGATGTCACCAAATTTTATACACTGCACCTTTAAATTGCCCTAAGTGGTCATCAATACAAAAACAGTGCTAAATGAATCCATACTATAATACCATTTACGAATGTGTTATCTTGTGAACTGGATTTCCTGACTCCTCCAGTCCAGGTGTGAAAATGCCACAAAGTAATTATTGATGTGTTTGCGGGGGGAGAGGGGGTGGAGGGGTGGGAGGGCGAGATCCTGAGGAAAGTGCCCTCTGGATTAACGCTCTGCAGATAAGCACAGGTTTTGGCAGACAGGTGGAAGGAAGCTATTTTTAGAGCGCTCAGTTGGAGCACTTTCAGAGAAACTGAAAAATGTATCTTCTGAAGGAAATGCATTTCCAGTTTGTTCAGATGGCAGAGGGAGTGGGGATAATCACCACGGTGGGAGAACGCTGATAAGGGAGAAGTATTGTGGGCATGATTTGATGTTATTAGACGAAGTGTTTAAGCCGAGGAAACATCCCAATGTTTACCAAGTACCCTTTCTCTCTGTGGACGGCGAGGCCTCCCGAGCCTCTCTCCTTTCCCACTCAGTGAGTCAACAGTGGACAGCTGTGAGCGGAGCTGGAGATCTTTTTATGGGGTTGAGGGTCTTATGTAACATTTGGTGTCAGGCTATGAAGATGTCTTGTGGAGCTTTGCAGAGCAAACAAACACCGGCGAGGTGAGCTCTCCACTGGAGGACATGTGATGCTCTGTCATGGGACACAGCAGCTGTCAGAGATGGAGCCAATCAAAACACTTGATTTAATTATGTCTGCATGAAGCAAATGGAAACTCACGAGGGGCTCTCACACACTTGCTACGTTGACGATGAACAGCTATGGGGGTTTATTGACATTTCTGCAGAATTTCGATCTAAAATGACTTTTTACTGTGTATGCCTGATATGCATATATATATATATATATATATATATATATATATATATATATATATACACACACACAAAAGAAGGTATCAACACTTATTGCTGAGCTGAACACATCACCATTCCCTCCCAGGTGTGTTGGAGGAAGTGGAGGCTGTTGAGGCTGATCATTAAAACTCAATGGAGCACTTTATATTAAATTTCTCCAAACAGAAAAATGACCAACGTCCTTTACATGATTATTGATATATGCTCATCGGTCAAAGCCTGTTTTCTTCTCTTCTCATGTTTGACACAATTTTATTACATAGACACTTAGTCAATGATTCTGACAAATGTGTTAGTTAAAGGTGCAGTGTGTAAGATTTCGGTCTTTGTCATTTCTAAAAACATTACAGAGCAATACACATAACGACATTTTCAACATGCAACTACACCTCAAAATCTTACACACTGCACCTTTAACTAACTAACACATTTGTCAGAATCATTGACTATAAGAGAATATTTTGTATCTGTTATCGCAAAATGCGATCGCAAATAAACTAATGCTTATGATGTAGACCATTTATTTGCAGCTGTATTTACTCTCATGGCCACAATGTGTTGTCAAATGAGTTTTGTTTTGGTGCTTCATCAGATTCACAGACTCTGATTTCACAGATTTTACAGATTCTTCTTGTGCTCATTTGGTTTGATAAGTGCAACATTAGATGTCTGCAGCATTCATCATCAAAGGGTTGAGAGTAACTCTCATCTCTCTCTCTCTCTCTCCTCTCTCCTCTCTCCTCTCTCTCTCTCTCAGGAGCTCACAGAGGCTGGGCAGCCGTACAAATGCGCCTCCTGCATGAGCTGGTCTACGCCTCTCGCCGAATGGGCAACCCGGGCCTGTCGGTGCGCCACCTGTCCTTCCTGCTCCAGACCATGCTGGACTTCCTGTCTGATCAAGGTCGGCCCCACAACAAACACAAACATTTACCCTCAGATTTTTGCTCCTATGAAACATGACTTCCTGTGAGGAGCGTCCAGGTGAATGCTGCCGCCGTGTCCTGTGCGATTGTGGCATTATACCTCGTGTTTAATAATATGTGATGCACAACAAAGCTTTTTCCTTGGAGCGAGTGCACCATTGTGCTGTGAGCAGAAATCCTGTGCAGCCAGGAGATAGGGTTTTTACTGAAGCAGCGGGAGGCAGACGCTCCACTGGACACACAATAGAGGCCAGTGTAATCCTGAGGTTTGGCTACCGAGCGTAAGAATGGAGCGCGGGAGAGAGGGAGACGGAGGAGGAGAGAGGAGGTATGAGCAACATGAAGCAGACTTACCTTATGAAATATTAAAGCCGAGCAGAGGGACGTGTGCAGCTGTGTTTAGTCTGCTGCAAACACACATCTTCTTCAAAACACCAGCTCCTGCCAGACCCGACCGAAACAAGCTAAGTGACGCCATTACCGCTGGTTTTGACTTTCCTCGCAACGGGGAAACTTTGCCCACGCTGACGTCTGCGGCAGCGTTTGTGAAATCCACTTTGATAATTCTGCATGTTCCGGGCTGCAGTTGAGTTGGTGTCCTCCTTTGACTGCCTGCACTTCCTGCCTGCGCTGTGATATTAAGACTGACAGACAGTTTACTGAAGGTCACCGAGTGGAATAAGTCCCCTTTGATGTGTGTTTGACTTAAAGCTGATTTATGCATATGTGCTGACGTTACTGCACTGCACACGCACATTTCCTGACATCACACATTGTGGTGACTCAGACTGTGAGAGCTGTGATTGGTCAGATCTGTCACCTTGTGTTTCTGGTAAACACCGACCTGACTGAAGTTTAGCTGCTTGATTCAAGCTCAAATGGAAACATGTGCATGTTAGACCACGGCGAGGGGAGACTGAGGTGCATATGTACTTATGTGTACTTATACTTTGTATACAAAGATGAGTTCAGGGGTATCCGCCAATACTTTTTCATCGTATAGGTGTTTCATCCGAAGCCCATGTCCGAGTATGAACCTCCAAACTCTCATCACTGTGTCTCTGAGTCCCAGAATTCAAACTACGGTCAGATGTGAGAACACGGCTGAGGTACTGAGGAAGACCGTTCATTCTTCATGTCTCTGACTTGTGTCACTAGAACCTTTTTAAAGATGCTCACCCTCTCCATCCAAGCATGCAGGAGATCCTATGGCGATTGTAAAAACAAGGCGACCCCCATAGGGAGGACCTGCTCCTTATGTAAATAGACGAAGTGCTCATTTTAGGGTACTGTAAAAAACCAAGTCATAGGTGGTGATTATACAGTCGTAAAAATGTCTGTATTTAGACTCATTTGTTGTTCTCTTTACACAGATAGAAGTGACCGAAATCGTACACACTGCACCTTTTAAGCAAACTTTGCAGTTGATAGCGGCTTATTGTGGGTCTGACGCTGAACCACAGGATCAGTTCCAAACAACTGATGAGGCTTTGTCTTCATTGTGACGCGACTAATCCTGTTAAGAGAAGAGGGAGAGAAGATTTTCATTTCTGAAATATTCCTCAACCATCATTTTAAATGGATGAAATCAACATGTTGTCAAATCCAAACCCAGGATGACAAAATAGAACCCACACAAGTCGAGGGCACAGCCAAAGTGGTTAAGTGAGTCTCTGGTTAACACTAGTGTTAGTGATGTGTCTCAGACAAAACTCTGTGATACCTTAGACGCTGGCTGTACCTCCTCCACCTCCTCAAAGTTTGGTCCAGACCCAGTTCTGCCGAGGCCAAGGGCAGCTGTGCGTGGGAGCTTTTTAAATTTAGGAAAGTTTCGATAAAACACAGCTCGATTGAGGCGAAGCTAAAAATAGACAAAGAAATTGCTTCTCCTCTGTCTCACGTTCCCATCTCTCACAGGAGTCAGACTTTATCGTAGTACCTTTGGCTCGACTCACAAGACAACGCAGAGGACAGTTGTCTCTTTTTCAAGTCGTCGTTTATATCATTAGAAATGTAGTTTGAATATTTAATGCGCGCCCTCACCTTTTTTACAGCGGCGCTGGAATTCAAGATAACTCCCGGCAGTTCTTTGTCTGGGTCATGACAAGGTGAGCAGGTGTAGGGCTAATTATAGCTGCCTCAGAGAATGGACTCGGTGAAGGATGTTTGATAAGGAGATCAAGGAAGAAAACTAAGGTGTAGAACAGCAGAACTACACTTTCCAGGTCATCATTTCTCCGAGCAGAGCTGGAATCACTCCGTAACACAAAGTGCTGAAGTGTGGAGAACGAAGTTATACGGTGAAGCTCACAGTTCTTTCCGTTGGTCCAGCTGCATCTGTCAAAGTTAAAGCTGTGAAGCAGATTTTTATAGACGAGTGATGATTAGAATGCGCAATCCAGTCGAAACGAGTAATAACTCTGAAAAATTGCATGTTGAAATGTAGTTTAGTTGTTATGGTCGTTCATTTTGGTGTCACTCATGTTTTGTTCTACCTTATCTTTTTTTTTAAGTACATGATATTTACTGAAAGTGACACAACTGTGTTTCGGGATTGTTTTGAATAGATTTGAGGTTTTTTTTGTATATTGTTTAAATGAGTCTCATTATGCTTTTTCACTGAAATGATCTCCCAAAGATGCAAAACTATAGTGCTGCTGTGTCTTCATATGAGAGCTATCATGTAGAGCAGCAGGGATAAAGCTACAGGACAAACACTTTTTTTTTTTTTATGTCATGTTACTTTTGAAAGATTCATATCAGTATAGTGTTAACATGTGTGGGTACTCTGTATGTGGTTAAATGTGATGCAAGTGATTCCTGAATATACAGTACAAAAAAATCAGTTTTATTTGCAGTATATTTATTTACTTAGAAATAGATTGGGAGTATTCCGAAGAATATTTCCACAAACCCTTTGCGCAGTATAAAAAAACAAAACACTTTAGTGACGTCATTTCATACATAATCAGCTTGATCTCTGTCCATGTTTGTCATTTCCAGCCCATAATGTTCTTTTTCTAATGTGCACAGGCTTATAGTACGAGATGCTGAATGCAAAACAATATGTTCCTCCTGAAGCCTTTTTGAATAAGCGCTGATGTCTCTGGAGGTTATAAAGTAATTTCAAATTTTTCTCACCCGTGTGCGCACGACGCCTTCTGTGCAATTTACCACAAAGGCCCCGGGCCCCCAATCATTGCTCCACACATCTGCATAATGTCACTCACAGTGCCACATGATTTTAAGACATTTCTTCTCATTGTTGATCAGACAGAAGGTTGGACGTACACAGAATGATCATTTCAGAATCCATGTGACCGTTTGCTTGGTCTCTTTTCTTTGATGATTATAAATATGGCTTCATGGCTGTTTGCTCTTCTCACAAGTAAACTCACTGCGATGGCTGTGCTGCTTTCTGCCTCCTCGCTATTGTGGAAAGAAAACTGCTGAGTCGCAGCTGTTGGGTTCACAGTTGACAAACAGAACCTGAAATAAGTTCAAGAGGTCACTCAAATGGTGAAGCTATTCTCAGAGCGCCTCCTGCTGGATTTGAGTGAAATGACCTTAGATTGCCTGATGTGCCTCTCTATATGTTCAAAATTCAGTCCAAATATGAACTGTCTAACACATCTATGAATCACTATTCATTCTGGGTAAAAAGTGACAGTGGTGTGATCTGACCGTTTCTGTTGATGTTGCGTGTTCAGGCAGATGCTGCTGCAGTGAGCGAACTGAAACGGTTAAATCTGATGTGTGTTGAATCAGGATTGACCCGTGTGGCTGGTGATGTAAACGTAGCATGACATCAGTCGATTAATAAGCCTGCACATTGCCCCTTTGTCATCACCGAGGGGCAACCTCCGGTGCGACGGATCAATTACAATAGGAAGTGAGAAAAATGTGCAGTTCACAGGGCGGCCACTGGGGGCTGACTCCAAAAGGGAGCAAACCCCCATAGACTCCCATGTTAAAATGATAAGCTTCAGAGGTGAATGAAACATGTTTAAAGTCTGGTACAAACTTCTCAGTCAGTCACATGTGTTTTTTTCCTTACTCGCTTATTTTTATTTTATCAATGGTTAAAATTGTGCCTAACTAAAGGTATAGTGTGTAAAGTTTTGGTCACTTCTAAAAATATTGCATAACAATTATATCCTAACTTTTTCGTGCATTTATCATATTTAGAATATATATATGTATTCCATTACCCTAAAGTAAGCCCATTAATATATATTGACATGAGGCCGCCATGTTTTTACAGTAGCCCGGAGTGGACTTACTCAACATCTTTTGAGTTTTAATGACAACTGAAGTCTACCATAGGTTCCCTTGCATGTCCAGAAGGGTGAGGGTGAGGTGATGGATACAACATGCAACTTCTCCTCTAGAGGTCACCAAATTGTACACATTGCACCTTTAAGGGCGTGCCTTCTGACTGACAGCTGGGCCGAGCTGGTACGTTCCGCAGGTGGTGCAGTGGCACCATGGGCCCACCCACAGCTGTGTGTGTGTTCCACCTCTTTGCCCGTTTTTGAATGAACCAGGAAGTAGGAGGAGTTAGGATTCGGCAAGATGGTGACAAGGGACCCGCCCACAATTTGCCTCAATAGCACTCTGCAGAATCCAACGGGTGACGTCACGGACGCTACATCTATCTTTATATACAGTCTATTCACTACTGATCTTTTTATTTCATCTCACTCGTTAGTCACAAGGTTTAATTTAGATATACTCTTAATTTGTTTGACCTGTTTTTTACCTTGGCTGCCAGATTCCAAACAGAGTGGTAATTGCACCATGACTGTTCAGTCTCAGGTGATTGTTGCTGTTTTTAGTCTAAACTCTGTCGCATGATCCAACCCTTGGGGAAACAGTGTGGGGACAGATTTAGTGCAGCGTGTTGGAAAACGTGACGACTCCATGACTCTCATCAGGCACAGAACATGTGCGTGTTTATGATGTCATGTGATCTGTTTATTGGTAAAGAATCCCCAACCAGCAGTTAGTGATTCTCTGGAGCTGAAAACCACTTAGATTCAGAGAGAAAGATCTGATGTTTTCAATGTGCCCTTGGACTGAACAGTGAAACTGTTGCGTCATCACTTTTTCAGGCCCGTGATTTGAAATAGTAGTCTCTTGGTCTCAGTCTTGTAATTCTAATGTCAGAGGAAGTCGTTTCTATCTTTTGAAGGTGTTTTGACATTCTGGAGATGTGAAGCCTGAGCTCAGTGCTCTCTATTTGAGTGATTCTCAACTGGTGGGTCGCGAGCCAAAAGTGGGTCACGGACCTGTTTTCTGTGGTCGCGAGCCTTAGACTAGGAAAGTAAGTTTAGACAAAAAATCCTGTGCTTTTATTTTGAAGAGTATATTTTCGCAGTAGGTGGCGATGCCCTGTAATGCTAATAGACGCCTGCCATTTCTCAGATGGAAGAAAACCTGCAGTTTGTTTACATATGCTAATTGACCATGTTGACTCCTCTAAATGTAGATTTTGTCATATTTGAGTGTAAAAGGGAATATTTCCCCCTCTAGCGTCGCCACCTGCTGTTTTTTTGTCTTGGCATCCTGTGATATTCTGTACTATCTCAGGTTCAAAGTGCAGCGTATTTCAAATCGAGAAATTGAAAAAGTTCCTCGATTTGTGTCGCAGCCAATCATTAAGAGTCGATGGTGGGTCCCCAAACCAGACCAGCTAAGAACCACTGCTCTATATGATACATGTTTAGACTCTTCCTCCATGACTTTACTCCTCCAAATGGAAATTGTCAGTCATAAAAGTTCTCTCAAATGTTCAGTGTGTAAGACTTTGGTGGAATTCTTCACATTATTGTTAGCGTACATGAATCTAAGATAATTATACTGATGTTTTGAAAGTGCATAATCACCTGCATGAATGAATTGTTTTGTTTTCATTACCCTGCGATGAGCTCTTTATATTCATATCAGAAACGAGTCCTCTCTGCGGAGGCAGCCATGTTGCAGTACCATGTTTTTACAATTGCCCAGAAGGAAGAAACTAAGTTTTAACACGTGAAGGTTATGACACAGGTTCTCCCACCAGCTTGAAAGAGAGAAGTGACATGAGATGTATTCACCTGTAACACTCAACTTCACCATTAGGTGTAACTCATTTAGTTGTGTCTGTTCTATTCTACCTGAGTTTTGCATGTTGAAATGTAGTTTAAAAGTAAAGGTTGCACATTTTTGTGTCAGTCTTATGTCCTGTGGAAAGACTCTGGATGCGTTTTTTCTCACCATTCTTGATATTCACTAATATCTTAAAAAAAACAACAACCCATAACTATAATTAATGAAAGTGACTGTCACTGTGCTGAAGGATTTTCTTGAATGAATTTATGTTTTTATATCTATTGTTTACAGGAGTCTTATTATGTTTTTTTCTACATTTCCTTGTCCTATATTTGTTTGCATGGTAGTTGTTGTCTGTGTTGGAGGAGTTTCTAGTTAAAGTCCCATTGTGCAGCAGCAGGGGGCGCTCTTCACAGAAGAACACCTTGAATTGAAGCTTACTCCCCCTTTGGGCTGACATCACTGCGGTGGGCGGGGTCTGACATGTCACTTCCTGAATTGGCCGAGAAAAGTGACATGAGATGTATTCACCTGCAACACTCAACCTCATCATTAGGTGTAACTCATTTAGTTACGTCTTTCCTACTCTACCTGATGTTTTCACTTTATTTTGTAAGATCCTCCCAGGCTCCGTCTGATTGGACGAGAAGCCTCTGTGATGGGGAACCATCAGGTCTCCTCACAGATGTTCTCCTGGCTCTCAGCCTCGTCTTTGGCCAGGAGACACGAGGACGGTGGAGGTCGTCCTGATGCTCTGCACAGCACTTTCATGCTGAAGAGTGAACTGTGCTCCTCAGTGGAACAGGTGTTGCTCAAGGACCTTCTCTCTCTGTTTGGCTGCATTCATGCCTCCATTCATTCTGGCCTGCCTCCCACTCACCTTCTCCCAATTGCATGAAGCTGCCTCTGCCATGCTTTATCAAATTGATGTGATCTGATGTTATCTGTTCGAAGAGTTCCGACCTCAGCCCCTTCTTCCTCTCCCTCTCGGACTCTTTTAAACATGTCTTTTTTTTTTTCTTCTTAAAGTTGGCTCTGTCCTCCCACCTCACCATCACAGACTTGGTAGATACATATTTCATGTTGGCAGAGGATCTCTGAAGCTCTGTTAACATGGCTGTTTGATACCGGGGCACCTCTCTGACAGAGGCTCATTAAACTGGAGGTCAACTCCAGGAAGAGTTCTGGTGATTCCACTATTCTATAATGTTTCAAGTATGGGATCAATCTGCCACCAGGGACGTTTCAAATATTCACATTATGTCATGCTTTAAGTGCAGTGGTGTCAAACTCATTTTCACATCACACTTTTATTTTTAGACAGTCAAATGCCTTGAAGCACTTGTGGGCCACATGAAATGATCTTGCGGGCCAAATGTTTGACACACGTGACATAGACCATACCCTGATGTGCTTCTTGGCTGTATGTTTTGAGTTTTCAATTATGAACCTGGGTGACTGAAACTTTGAATTCTCTAAGAAAACATGACAGTGGGGTGTTTTCAGTGGGAGCGGCAGAGACCGATTGAAGCCTCTGTGCATGACAGCACGTCCGACAGATCGGTGTTATGGAGCATCATCTACAATTCAATCAATACATTTGTTTGTTCTTCACAATTTCAGCGCTGCCTGCTGCTTTACCGATGATTGTCGAGCCACCCCGAGACATTAGTTCCAATGGGCTGCGGGGAAAACCTGAGGCCTCTCGTTACAGTCGCTCTGAGCATCATTGAACTGTGTGTTCAGAAATGAAAGTGCATCTAATGATGCGACGGACGAAGGAGAGCAGAGCTGCAAACCTCCTGCCTCCAGTATGTTGTTTTTAAGATGGACTCACGCAGATGATGGGAGGGACAATGTGAAATGGAGGAGCGGCTCCTTTTCTCCAGATGTTTATGTAAAGTGCAGAGATGTGCCATCGCTCATCCGGACCCCGTGTTCCAGCTGTCACGCGTGTGTGTCTCCCCCCCATCATGTGGCAGCGGGAGAGAAACGAGCCGTTTCATACTTTTACCCCCGGGTCTCGTCGTCGGGGGCCGCGACTCACAAATGTGTTCCCCGGGCACTGACGAGGGACGTCTTAGCCAAGGTGACGATTGGCGATAATTGCGTCAGTAACGGTGGACAGCTGTGCTAATTCTGTAAACACATGATCCCTGGTCAGATTTCTTTCATGTTAGTCATTGTGTTGTTCGTAGGTGACTGACATGGCTCCGTCATATCTCTCGTATCTCGGGCCAACGTACGAAATGGCTTCAGTCCGAGAGTCGGCTGGTGCTCATGTTTGAACAGTGGTTCTCAGCTGGTCTGGTTTGGGAACCCACCATCGACTCTTAATGACGGGCCGCGACCCAAATCAAGGGACGTTTTCAATTTCTCAAAGCAATTAATTAAAAATATGCTCCAGTGTGAACCTGGGAAATCACAGGATGCCGACACAAAGAGAGGACCAGCAGGTGGCGACGCTAGAATGGGAAATATTCCCTATTACACTCAATTATGACAAAATCTACATTTAGAGTAGTCATATCATCATCCTCCTCAAATAATGGTCTGTCATTTTTTTTTTACAGATTTTTCAAGAAGCACAAACAACTAAATCAAATATTGAATATATGATCCTTAGGCCATTATCCTACAGGGGTAGAAATGCATGTTCTGTTTAACTGAGGCCTAAGAATTGTAAAAAAATATAATTTTTGCCAAAAAATGACTTTTTATTATACATATATAATTATTTCAGGAGGGTGACGATGTGTAAACAAACTTTGATTTGTTTTCGTTTATCTGAGAAATGGCAGGTGTCTATTAGCATTACAGGGCGTCATCGCCACCTACTGTTAAGTAAGAGTGTGAATAAATGGCACTCCTATAAAAACTCGATCCTTTTCAAACTAAAACCACAGGGTTTTTTGCCTTAACTTTTTTTTCCCCCAGTCAAAGGCTCACGACCCTCTGACAATGGGTCCACGGTTCGCGACCCACTTTTTACGTTTGCACCTTCTCGTTACACTCAGTGAAGCTGTCACATGGCAAACAAGAACAATGACGGACAGATGTGTCCTATCAGCACAGACGTGAGACAGGAGGACGACTTAGACATCACTCTATCTGTCCACTGATTCCTCTCTGTCTCTGTCCATCTCTATCTCATCCTCTTCTCTGTCCCTCTGTCTCTGTCCATCTCTTCTTCTTTGTTCCTTCGTCTCTGTCCATTTCTATTTCCTCTTCTCTGTCTCTGTCCATCAATTTAACCTTCACACAGATTGTTTTCTTCAGTCTGATTCCATTACTGTAGGGTTTGTCCAAACACTCATTTTCTACTGACCATTGACACAAAAAATGTATATTTTTGTGTCTTCTTTGTCCTCCCTTGTCTTTGTCTTCTCCATCCTCTTTGTCTAATTATTCTTTGTCTTCTCCATCATCTTCATTTTTACTTTTAATGTTTCCTTTGCCCTCCTTTTTCTTTGTCGTCCTTCATTGTCTATTTAATAAAAAAAAAAGAAAGTCTAACAAGTTGATGCCGCCGCTAAATTTTATTCTACACTTCTCCTTTTGATCAACTCGGCATTATGTCCATTCATCCTAACATCACCATCATCACGGCGTATAAAAAGTCAGACAATGGGAACGTGCTATCTTTTCAGCTGATTGTTCAAAGTAGAATAAATTGTATAAATACAGCAGCCAATCGTAAGCCTCCTAATGTGCAGTGATAAAGACTCATAGGTCTGTGTAAAACCTGAGCCAACGTCTCCCTCTCTCTCTTTTTATGGAGCCTGTTGAAACTTGCACTGCCAGAGCAAATTGTTCAGCTGTGTGAGCAGTAATGTTCCCTCTCTGTATCGATGCTACTATAAAACTTACAATTGTACTTGAAGGCTGCAGCTCTTATTGCCCCACAGGTCATTAATGATGAAAGCCCTGTGGCTGAGATGGTGTGAGAATGATGTGGGCGGTTGGAGTGGAGGGGGAGCGGCATTAAAAGGGAATAGTGTGTCATAATTGTTATCTGCAGGTAATTGTATTTATAGATTTCTTTTATAGCTGTGTGCTCAGTGGTTTTCCTGACCATTGCACACGTTTTTGTTTCCAGAGAAGAAGGAGGTGACCCAGAGTCTAGAGAACTACACCTCCAAGTGTCCGGGAGGGATGGAGGTCATCACCCTCCCTGACGGCCTCAAGCTCCCACCCGTGCCCTTCACCAAGCTGCCCATTGTCCGGTAAGAGAGACCACCACGTGTGCTATGTCCCACCACGTGTTCGAGTTTAACTGCAAAAAAAAAAAAAAAATCTTATTTCAGTTGCATCATTATCATTGTTAAAGGTGCAGTGTGTAAGATTTGGAGATGTTGTATCCATCACCTCACCCTCACCCTTCTCAACATGCAGGAGATCCCATGGTGGACTTCAATTGTCATTCAATGTCACAAAATGTTTTATACGTCCACTTTTACTCCTCTAAAAACATGGCCGCCTTCATAGAGAGGACCCGCTTCTCATGTGAATATACATTCATGGGCTCATTTAAGGGTCTTGGGGAAAAAAAAGCCTAAATATTTAGGTCATTATAAATTCATGAAAATGTCAGCATGTGATTGTTTTGCTATATTTTTAGAAGTGAAAAAAGTGATAGAGACCTTACACATTGCACCTTTAAATGAGCTCAGTAATGTATATTTACGTGAGGAGTGGGTCTTCTATATGGAGGCGGCCATGTTTTTACAAGAGTAAATGTGGGGTGAGGAGACGGGTATAACATGCAACCTCACCTGTAGAGGTCACCAAATCGTACACGCTGCATCTTTGAGGGGGAATAGGTGAAAATAAACGATTTAGGTGATTATAAATTAATTAAAATATCCATGCGTAATTGTTCTGTAATGTTTTTAGAAGTGACAAAATTGACTGAAATCTTACCCACTGCACCTTTTTAACCTTTGCTTTATCAACGCTAATGTGAGGGATTTCTCATTTGAATGGTAATTGTATTTTCTTTATTCAAAATCACATCACATTTCAAATGAAACTTCATATTGTCATCATTTAAAAGCAGAAATGTTAATCTGTCTCTGTATTATACAACACATTTTAGACAATTAGTCCTAATTTAGGCTGCAATTTTATTTAGACATAAAAGAAATAAATGTATACTGTGGCTTTTTGTTGTGAAACAATTTTGAAAGTATTTCCATTAAAGAAAAATCCCATCCCTCTATACAAACATGAACTTCGTGCATCTAATTAGTAATTAGTCCCTGACCCTAATGTGCTTTTCAGTAGTTTGTACTTATTGTGAAGCAGCAGAATATTAACATGGATACGGACGGATGAACAGGTCACCTCCTAAAGAGTACCTACCTCTGTTTGTACTGGTTTGTTGATCCTGTGGTTTTAAGTAATGACTGGTATGTAAATGTAATGTTTTAATAGTCTTGGGTATTCACTGTAAACACAGTTTGAGGCTTGACCTGCAATTATATTTGTTCTATTTTCATTGTCACCCTTTCGTTGCAACATATTCTCAGTGTCTTACTACACTGACGACATGACTACATTTCCTTGGATAGACCCTGGAGAGAGAACTATCTTGTGTTGTGGAGAGAAGAGAAGTTCAGAGATGTGTGAACCTCTCATACAGTATCGACTCACATCATGGTTGTTTCTTCTCCTCTGATGCTCAAACCAGATCAGTGAAGCTCCTCAACCTTCCCGTCAGTCTGAGACCCCACAAGGTCAAAGGTCTGCTGGGACAGAGCATGTCCACCGCCAGCCCCTTCATCTACTCACCCATCATCATGCACAACAGAGGGGAGGAGCGCTGCAAGAAGATCGGTACGTGCACATACACACACACACACACTGTGCAGTCGACTTCATTCTCAGGGTGTTTACATCAACATGAGTTTTACAATGGGATCTTTCTCCTGTAGTACTTGAGTCAGCACTTGAGTGAGGAGGTATTTTTCTGTCTTTTCTCATTTCTAAATGAACATCCTGAGTCCAGCTGGTGTCTTATGTGAGCGGCATGTCTCCCGCATGTCCCCTGTCTCCTGCAGGAGCAGATCACCCCAGTTACAGTCAGTCCAGAAAAGACTGCAGCTAGATTGAGCTGGAACTTTGGTTGGGTCACCTAAACTCATCCAGCGTGTGAGCTGCTGCTGTGGCTTCGCTCTGGTCTGGGGGAGGGGGTGGGTTCTGGGCATAGACTGTATATAAAGATGGACGTAGCGTCCGTGACATCACACGTTGTTTTCTGCAGAGTGGTTTTGAAGCAAATTGTGGTCGTGTCCATTGTCGCCAACTTGCTTAATCCTAACTCCTCCTACTTCCTGGTTCATTCAAAAATGGGCATAGAGACGGAACACACACGGAGCTGTAGGTGGGCTCGTGGTGCCGTAGCATCACCTGTAGTACGTGACAGTAGGTGTCAGTCCAGATGCCACGCCCTCAAATATGCACAATTTCATCATTGATAACATCAAAACAAGCGAGTAAGAAATAAATTCACCCTCTGTACAGTTGAGACCAAAACTGAACTTTGCACTAGACTATCAACATGTATCATTCTCCTCAGAAGTTGATCATTTTAACATGGGAGTCTATGGGGATTTGCTGTCTTTTGGAGTCAGCCCCCAGTGGCCAATCCGTGAACTGCACGTTTTTTTCCCACTTCCTTATATGATTCATCCGCCTGCACTAGAGGTTGCCCCTCAAAATAAACATTAATGGAAGAACCAACAAATGTCTGAACGTTTTCTCAGTGTCTGAATCCAGAATACACCTCTCGTCTCCACATAATGAGACTTCAGAGTGACAGTTTGAAAACAAGGGCATAAACTTGAGGATGTTTGTATTGCACATCCTTCACTGAGAGATTCTTCTGTTCCTCACACTTGAGTTTTCTGTTGATCCACAGCTTTGACGCGTGATTGACAGAAATCTGTCTCACATCAGACTGACTTTATCATTTCCTCATTTCAGACTCGTTGTCTCTCCACTCATCAGGTTCTCTGTGTTCCTGGGAACATTTGAGCTCCTTGATGTTTGATCTTTGTCGAATGCAATCAGCGCAGACATGACAGATTCATCATGTGGAGGATCCTCTGAGTGCAGTCTCTCCACTTCAGGCTTATCGCTCTTAATTCATCAATCTACACGAGCACACAAGTGCCTTCACCATTTTCCTGAAATAATAGCTGGATGATATTATCCAGCTGCTGCCGTTTCTCTAATGAAATTACTGTACATCAGCACATTATATAAAGACTCACAGTATTCTAGCTGCTGCTCACTTCTCTCATTATCCTCCTGCTAAGTGCAGTTTTGTATCGAGGAGATATATTTACATGATAATAGGCTTCTGAGGAATCTATTTGTACTTTCAACTGCAGCTATAGATTGTTGATATTGAGATTTTGACTTAAAATCCTGATTGAAGCGTGAGACCGCCCCCTGAGAGGGTTCTGCATGTTGCTGGTGTTGTGGTACACGGGGATGGGTTTACATCATGGACTGTATTTAAAGATGTACATAGCGTCCGTGACGTCACCTGTTGGTTTCAGCGGAGCGGTTTTGTGGCAAATTGTGGGCGAGTCCCATCTTGCTGAATCCTAACTCCTCCTACTTCCTGGTTCATACAAAAATGGGCAAAGAGGCGGAACACACACAGAGCTGCGGGTCGGCCCGTGGTGCCGTTGCATCTCCCGCGTTACGAGCCAGGTCGGCTCGGGTGACAGGCAAGGGACCACGCCCTTAATCATGCGTAATTTCAAACATTGATATAATAAAAACAAATGTGTTAGAAAAGAATGCACCCCGTAAAGTTGTCATGGCAACACATGTGACTGATTGTAGTTTGTGCCAGACTGAAAACATTTGTCATTCATTTCTGAAGTTGATCATTTTTACATCGGAGTCTATGGAGATTTGCGCCCTTTTGGGGTCAGCCCCCAGTGGCCAACCCATGAATTGCACATTTTTGTTCCGAGCTTAAAGACATATGATTGTCTTAAAAATAAGTCTAAAGCATACATTGCCCACGAACTCTAGTTAATCCCGATGACCGTCATGCTGACCATGCTGCTGATGTGGCCCTCTGAGAAAATTAGATTGACAGCCCTGTTGTACACAATCAGTGGTGCCTCTGTCAGCAAAGCTTCTGAAATGTAATGTTGGGTAAATCACAGCAGCAGTGACGGTTTGGAAAACGTCATCTCTGTGCTGGGAGCTTACTGTGATTCCAGAAGATGCTGAGTCATCAAACTGTGTCCAGGTCCAGTGTAGCAGTCACCAAATCGTACACACTGCACCTGACTCCGGTATATGAATAAACAGGGTGGTGAGTTTTATTCTATATGGGCCTTGTGTGCGACTCTAAGACGGTGTGTTCTGTAAGTGATTGGACTCTGCTGTCTCAGAAAATGTTTTTAATTCAATTCTTCTTTTATCGTCGTCTGAAATTATGCGTAATTAATGGAATGGGCTGTCGTCTGACAGCTGGGCCGACCTGGCACGTACCGCGGATGAGGTGATGGCGCCACGAGCCGACCCACAGCTCTGCGTGTGTTCCTCCACCTCTTTGCCACTTTTAGAATGAACCGAGAAGTAGGAGGAGTTGGGATTTGGCAAAAGGGCGACAAGGGACACGCCCACAATTCGCTTCAAATGCACTCTGCTGAAACCAACGGGTGATGTCACGGACGCTACGTCCATCTTTATACACAATCTATGGTTCAGATCAGAGTCTGGACATCAGCTTATGAAAGCTTCCATCTTCTGTCATGGTTTCATTCGGACCAATATCACTAGATGGAAGTCATGTCCAAAAATGCCAGTTTAGTCTACAACCTGACATCAGTCAACTCATTCAAAAAAATAATTGATTCAATAATCCTTAACACTTCATTGGAGCTTGAACTTCATTTGGGAGTTCACTGGGTTTATGTTTGAGCTACACAATCTGACTGATGCTTGATGAATCATGAGTCATTCTCAGCTGTCAATCAGTTTCTATAGCATCAAATGAGCTCTGTAAAACATATGACTGTTACTGGACAGATTCGAGGTGATGACAGGAACCATCCAGGAGCTGAACTCTTCTGGCTCTGACATCCTGCAGGGGACTGGTCAGGATGCTTTAATTGGAGTCATATCATCTTCTGTTTCCCTGGTGGTCAGTGGTGGTGTTACAACAGAAAAAAGTTTAACATCTTGTTGACAGAACACCTCCAACCACAAACAAGATGAATTATTGCTCTTGTTCTCCATACATTTTTTAAACCATGATGGGTTTTAATTTGCAGAAGCCTCCCAGAGCATATTAGAGCTATTTTCATATGCATGATGTCAAACCAATGTAAATTTAATATGGTGAGCAAGCGGGAGGAGAGGAGGCTAATGGGCTTATCCACTGGGCTGGAGGAAACACTGGATTGGTCCGGGACAGTGGTTTTAATCCCGTTTGGAAGGTGGACACCAGCGCAGAGCTTTATTTTAAAGCATACTTTTATATTTTGATAACACTGGATGTCTTTACACGAGACCTTGCTGAACAATGGAGGAGCAGTGTTTTGGAATGATGCCAGAACATGGTCAGCATGTACATGTAGTATTGAATGTGTCAGCAGATCAGACCAGATTCATGGCTCCACATTAATAACTACAAGTGGCTTACTTTCAGGTTTAATGGAGTGAAACAGAAGACATGCGCTCATTCGTAAACTTCTCTCGTGGGTCAATCACAGGAAGCATCCGAACTCTGCGGCCATGCCTTTAATGAATTTAGATTCTGCCATTGCTTGTGCTGCTGCTGCTGTGGTTCAGTGAGGACCAGGCTCAGGTGCAGCAGCACAGATACATGGGTTCTGACATGACTGTTCTCTCTCATGTCACATGGGTCACACATCGGATATATGTCCAATCTTTGAAAACATAGCACACTGACGTGTGCGTCCATACCCAGGGGCAACCTCCGGTGCGGACGGAAGAAGCACAATAGGAAGTGAAAAACGTATTTTTATTTTATCGACGTTTGAAATGACCCATAATTAAGGGCGTGGTCTCTTGACTGACACTCGAGCCCACCCACAGCTCTGCATTGAGGTGATTATAAATTCATGAAAATGTTGGTATTTAATAGTTTTCTAATATTTTTAGCGACAAAAATGACCGTACACACTGCACCTTTAACAAGAACACTGCATGCTCTTCCATTTCCCCCCCTAGACAAAACTTCCCGCACATATACACTGTCTAATCCCACCCCCAACTCAACTCACCAATCAGGTTGCTCGATTAAACAAAGAGTCAACATTAGAGCATCAATTTTTTACTTAAAACATTTAAACGACACAAAAATAAGTCCATTGTTTTAAAAAGAAAATGAGTACCGGTAGTTATCAACAATAAATCGCATCTATTTAGACTCATTATAAGCATAATTGTTTCAAATTGGCAAGCAATCAGCAGATGTAACCCTGCTCTCTGCCAGCTTTAAAAATGGAGGTTTTGGAGGCGGGGCCAAAATGGCTGCTCCAGCAGCCCGAGCTCCAGCATGGTATGCCTTTCCCTCTGCTCTAAGGAAATTCAAGAAGTTTTGACTTTGAATCCTGTAATGAAAGAAAAACATTTACAAAACACAGAAAACTGGTTGAGAGTTTTCATCCCTTTTTCGTCACAAACCTCATACCATATCTCAGGTCAGGACTGAACTGCAGCTCTGGTTTGTTGAAGTCTGACTCGTGCAGTGTTCGTCAGCCACGTGACTCCATCATCTAATAACTCCTCATTTCAGACATACGCAGAACTCTAGCTTGGGTTAGCTGCGCTTCATTGAACATTCAGGACTTCTGATCCACATTGTGTTCATGTATTATTCAGTGTGATGGACGTACAGAAGATTCCTCTGTAGGAGAAACCTCTGCCTTCTGCTCTCGGCCAATGAGAATTGATTTTCGCAGGACACCAGAAACGGCTACACAAAATCATTTTGGTACAAAATGGTGTTAAACCAAGCGCGCAGACGTGTATTGACTGGAATCATGAATTATTTCTTTTCAAAACTCTGAATCCTCAGCAGATTAGCTCAGAATCTCAGTAGACACGTGACGAGTTGAGGCAACGTCGAGAAGATGGTGGCAATCCAGTAGGTTCTTCATGTTGCGTTTAATTGGGAGCACGAGCAGAGTTTGTGCGGGTGTCCAGACGTTCTCCATATTATATCTTTCAGATTTATATCATATTTGATATTTTTCTTTGGACTGACATGATTTCCCGAGGTGCATGTCCGGCTGCAGAGCGCTCTCCGTAAATCCCTTTACCTGCCGTTGTCTGAGCCGGGATTTTTACAACCCATTTTACAAGCGTGTTTACAGCCCTGGATTGTCTAACTGGGCTGAGAGTTATTAGGTTTGAAAATGGAGATGGGTTCGGTGCCCACAGTGGGACTGAAAGAGATCCTCCAACTTCTCATGGAGTCATTCAGGATGGATCCTTCAGAGCAGAGCTGGACCGTCTGTATCAATTTCAATTTCAAGTGAGGAAAGGCAGCCTGAGCCTCTTAGATGAAATTCATCTTTTTCTATTACAATTTTTTCCCCAATATTTCCTCAACATTTTTCTTATCCATCTTGTTACAGATCTGATTCTTCTGGAGTCGCGTTACTTTATTTGTACCCATGGGTAGATGTTTTTTCAGTCAGGAAAAAACAATATGGCACCCGTTAAAACAAAACAAACATACAAACAAAGAACATAGATTAAACATTTTAATCAAAACCCTTCAGGTTGCAGCTTATCCATAACGTTATGCCATTGCTAACGGTGAACTTTTAGCATTTGTAAATGGCACCTTACCCGTTCAGCAGGAAAGTGGCGAATTCAGCGTCAGTAGCAAAGTCCTTGTCTCTCATCACAGATCTCCATCGTGGGAAAGCTACTCCAGTGTTTTCCCGTGTTGTTTGCCGTTTTCGGTCACCAGCCCGTTTTGCCTCAACATGTCTTTGCTTGCAGAGTTTAGCCCGCACTGACTCGTTTCCTGCCTGCCAGATATTGAGTAGCGGTGGTCCTCGATCGGTTGTCCCGGTGTAGCAGCATACAAGTGGTCCTGCGTTGTGCTTTATTCCCGAGGGCAGCCTTCAACAAATAACAACAGGGTCTGTTGGCCTGTTGGTGTCTTTCTATATGGAGGGTGCCAAACAAGAACCACTGCACATGCATGGAAACTTAAAAATCGCTAAAACGATGTACTGTCCCTACTTGTCTCATGTAGTAACATGGCGACTACACCGGAAAAGTAATGGCGACAGTCTACTTGGGATTCGGGCCGGAATAACGTGACTTTGACACGTTTATTTACTTACTATAGAAACACTTTGGTTAATGTGCTAGTTTCATTACACAAGTAATAAAATACATATTTAAGCACTCCAATTAGATTTATTTTTTGAGTGCGTACGTTTCAACCACCAGATGGCACTAAAAATCTCACACTGCACCTTTAAATCTTAGTTAGTTATACAGAAGGTGAATATTCACCTCTACATCACTTTGCATTCGTCTCTTGCTGTAAGGAGTCTATCATCTGCATATTCAGTTCATCAATGTCTGTCTCTAAAACTGTCCATTCAGTACTTTTCATACATGCAACTCTACATACTAACATGCACAGATTCGAATGCACACATTAAATAGAATTTAAGCACCGTATACAATTTCGATATAAAGCAAAGGGGGTATAGGTAGTTGAATTGAGTGTTTAGGTTTGTAATGCTAATATTCTCCCTATGAGTAACCTGAGTGCATTTCAATTAAAGTTAGATAATCTTATCCCGTAAGTTTAACTTAGTTGATTCAGAATAAAGAAGTGGATGTTTTCTGTTCAAATCAATGTTGTATATACATCAGATATCATCTAATGTAGATGTGTCTTCTCACTCTAATGTTTTTCTCTTCCTCAGAGTTTCAGTGGGTTCAGGGAGACGTGTGTGAAGTGCAGCTCATGGTCTACAACCCCATGCCTTATGAACTCCGAGTAGAGAACATGGTAAGTGGGATTTCACGTACTCCAACCTCTTCCACCACCTGCTCTTCAACAACTATTTTAGTTTTTGACGCAGTGGTATGATAAGGTGATTTTTTTTTTGTGAGAATGTTCTCTCTCTTTTTGTTGTATAACAAAAAGACATTTTCTTAAACTACTGGTCTGAACACGATGTTGAAACAAAGCTAACTTGTCGATCAGATCCTCAGTAAATATCACTATTGCTCATGTAGCAGTCTAAGGTCAAAGGTCAGTGCAGTGAGTGCAGTTGATAGGTGACATCAAGGCTCTGCTGAGGGTTTGTGTTCAGCCACTATTGCCATTATTGCTGTATTTGTCCAAATAAGCTGACCTTGCTATTCGTCATTGTATTCAGCTCTCTGAGACGGTCTGGAATTAACTTGCTTAGTTTAACCATCATGCATCACTCGGGCCGTTTTTGTCCAAGTGAGCAAATGTATCATTTTGTCTGTGTCCGTACCAATGGCACATCTGTTTGTAACAAGGTCTCTCTCATGGCAAATTTTGAAATTGAAAAAAGTTTTTTTTAATAGACCACCAGAACACTGAAACATATTTATCTTTGGGGACAAACGTATCTGCTTCATCCTCCACCCTCTATTCTTTTTGGAACAGTCAAAGTTTACCCAAGATACTGACTTTATGACATTTATAGTTTTCAAGGGGAGTCAGTGGGACATCTTTGTCCACTAGTGAATAAAAAGGGAAGTAAACTTTAGATCTAATGCCACACAATAACTATAAACTGTAAAGCAAAACTCATTCACTTCTGTAGTAGGATGGTTCCATTGTTATTTCTAAACACTGTTGATGTTTTTAAAGCTGCAGTGTGTAAGATTTTGGTCAATTTTTGTCACTTATCTATTGAAATAGAATATCAGAACAATTATATAGAGACATTTTTACAAATGTGTAATCACCTGACTATGACATTTCTCTCACATTACCCCACAATGAGCCCTTTAATGTATTTTTACATAAGGAGAGGGTCCTCTCTATGGGGGCTGCCATTTTTTTTGACAGCAACATACTAAATATATTAAATATCTTCTGAGCTTTATTGGCAACTGAGGTCGACTATAGGTTCTCCTGCATGGATGGATGCAACTTCACCTCTAGAGGTCACCAAATCTTACCCACTGCATCTTCAAAGGACCTTTGGTTGTACTCTGTCTCTGCCTTACCACTTATTTATATACACACACACACACAGCAGCACTTTATCAGGTTTAAGGCGACAAAAAAGCGACCAAATGAATAGTTTTTCTCCTTCCTGCTCGCTGCCGCATCTGTTTACGGATGCACTGATGTGGCGCTGCCTTTAAATGCAAAGCAGTGATGGGGGTCAATGAAGGGCCAGCAGACAGAGAGCTCCACTTTCTGCTGTTAGACGGCGGCTACGCGGCACGCAGTGTTCCACCTGTCAGGAGTGATTGTGCCTTTAATTATTCGTAAAGTGGAGAGCAAATTGGCGTGAAAGTTTCTTTGCCGGGTGAAAATGAATGAAGGCGTCTTTAACCGTCTGATGTCAGATGGATTCGGACAGGTCTGCCTGGTTGATGCAGCTGCTCTCGGTGGTTTGATAACAGCACATGGTGGTGCACACACTGTCACACACACACACACACACACACACACGGGAAATGCAGACTGGCTCTGGTTCCGTACATCTGGAATGTGTCTGAGCTGGAGGAGGAGTCACTCGTCAGTTGTCTCTGAGTTTTATCTGTTCAATATCACTTCAATGGATCCGACTGCAACAGATGAAAGCATTAAAGGTGCAGTGTGTAAGATTCAGATTTTAATCATTCTCATTTCACTAATTGAACTAAAAATGATCCTACCAGATGAGGTATGAGTATGTGATCCCTTGAGTTGTTGTGTTCAGATTGAGCATTTTATTTATATTTGTTTTTTAATTTGGAGTGGGCCCTCTCCACGGAGGCTGCCATGTTTTTTACAGTAGCCTTTTGTGTTTCAATGTTAAAGGTGTAGTGTGTACGATTTTTGTCATCTTTTGCCACTTTTCCATTACCCTTAAATGAACCCATTTATGTTTATTTACATGAAGGGGGGTCCTCTCTAGAATGGCCGCCATGTTTTTACAGTAGCCCAGAGTGGACGCACTAAACGTCTTTTGAGTTTTTATGACAACTGAAGCCTTCCATAGGTTCTATGTTTAAAAAATGCATATAGGTGATTAGAAGTGACAAAAAAGACTACAATCTTACTCACTACACCTTTAATGTTAACTGAAGGCCTCCACAGGTTCTCCTATGCGTTTCGAAGGGCAAGGCTGTGGTGAGGGGTGTTTGGCAGCAACATACAACTCCATCACTAGTTCCTAGTCACTCAATCCTGCACACTGTATCTTTAAGCTTCAGTCACTTAATTCTGTCAACTCATTGTTTGACTGTAAAACCACCACGAATCAGCAATATAGTCAATTTGACTCATGATTTGTAGATATAGCTATTGAAATACAACAGAGGTAATCAACAAGTGTATATAGTGCAAAGTATTGTGCAGAGTATATACTCAATACTTAATGGATTCAGTCATCGTCCTGCACAGAGAACGAGGGACATGGGTGATTGTCAGACACATCCACAGCAGTAGCACAGCGTCTGGAGTGAGTAGGTGAGGGTGGTGTCCAGGTGGAGGGGGAGAACATCAGAACATGGAACAGTGGTGAGGAGACCATCAGAACCCTCCTCAGCTCCACAGCTGCTGGAGGCCTGAGGTTTTGTCCTTGTGGGGTCAGACGGGTGGAGACGGACGAGGTGACGTAGCTCATCCGTGCCAGACGCAGTCGCAGTCTCTCCTCTCTGCGTAAACCAGACTCAAACAAACACAATGAAGAACAAATGCACGTGCAAGGTCACTTTGTCACCAAGGTGACCGAGCAGTTTGGCCAAGCGCTTCTCAGTCACCACCTCACCTCGTGGCTGACGTCCTGCTCTCCTCTTCTGTTTGATCCATGTTCGATTAAAGCTGAAACCATCTACCACAACCAGCCAACGTGAGTTTTCACAGGGGTCACCGTCTCATGCCCATGTTCTCTCTCGAATAATAAGAATTAAAGCCCGATTTGAATGAAATGCTTCTGTATACAATTAAATCAGAGGACTCTGATTTGAGAGTTGGAAATGCATTTGATTTCAAATGAGAGAGGTGGATTAAACTGGATGATAATCTGATCCATGTATATACTCTCTCCTGTAAATGTTGTTATTATTATTATTGTCAGAATGAATAACAACAGGTGAGCGATGTCAACAGCTGGTCAGCAACATCTCAACTTTTCAGAATTAGAGCTCTCAGATCTTGTTTGACATGGCTTTAATTTTGAAAGTCATGAAAAAGCACATTCCATGGACCTGCTCATGGACAGCAGTGTCTCTGATTTGAAATGTGTTTACAAGTTTGGCAAGAAATAATTTCATCTTCTGCTATTTCTGGAAAATACAGAACTCATGCCAAAAGAGTTAATTCTGATTAGATAGTAAATGTGCACGTCATAATCAGAGAGCAGACGTTTTGGACATCTCGATGAAGCTATTGATCTAAGCGTTCGATACCTAAGTGATTATAATGTGTATGATTATTCTAATGGAAAGATCAATGTCTGTCCTCTGGCTCTGTGTGTTTCCTCTGTAGCAGTTCCTTTGTGAAATAATCATAACCATAAATGATAATTACATTATAATCATAGCATTAGGTAAAGCAAAACAAAAGGTTAATTACCACACACTGTATTTACTGTTGTTCTCTCAGGCTACAACAATCCCAGTCATTTGGCTGTGATCGTTACCGTTAATGAATCAGGCTCATTAACCTTTTCACAGCTCAATGCAAATGAACTCTCTCCGATAGGTTAACACTGGTCCTGGTGTGATCCAGTGAAGGTATGACGGCGCATGATGCACGGAGTTCAAGGGAAGGGGAGGAGCAGCTGTGCCTCAGTGAGGTAGTGTCTGCTGCTCGGGGACTGATGCAGTCATTACGTCACCTCAGTCTGCAAACTGCCACAAACAAGTCCACAAGTCCTCTGTGGATTTACAATGTTAATACAGTGAGCGCACACACATTCACACACGCATGCACACACACGTCTTTCACATAGACGTGTGTATATAAAGATGGGTGTAGCGTCCGTGACGTCACACGTTGGTTTCTGCAGAGTGCATTCGAAGCAAATTGTGGGCGAGTCCCTTGTCGCCATCTTGCCGACTTGTAACTCCTCCTACTTCCTGGTTCATTCAAAATGAACAAAGAGGCAGAACGCACACGGGGCTGTGGGCGGGCTCATTGTGCCGTCGCCGCTCCCGAGCTATGTACCAGGTTGGCCCAGCTGTCAGTCAAGAGACCACGCCCCTAAACATGCGCAATTTCAAACGTCGAACTAAAAGCAAACGAATTCGAAAAAAATCACCCCCGTACAGTTGTCATGGTAACACATGTGACTGATTGAGAACAGACTTTAAACATAATCATTTCAACATGGGAGTCTATGGGGATTTGCTCCCTTTTGGAACCAGCCCCCAGTGGTCACCCTGCGTCTGCACTGGAGGTTGCCCTTCGGGTCTGTCGAGTTGCAAATGAGGCCAAGTTGATATATTTTTGTCACTGCAGCTAATTTAAAAACACATTGTACTCGACTGAATCCACTGAGACGATTATTTGTTATTTAAGATACAAACATCCTGCAGACACTGTACAGACTGTGACAACAAAGACCAGACTCTTTCTGACCAGACGGCACATGAGTTCATCGCTGACTGCTCGGGTCGGGACTCGGCAAACTGATTACTATTCCATATCAGTATGATTTTATCTCTACAGGATGTTATTATCAACATTCAGAGTTAAACATAGTGTTAACAAGTATCATAACATGATCGCTCTTTTTGTGTTGCCAACTGAAAATTGTGGAACAATCTTCCCCCAGATCTACGGACCATCTCTGATCGTATCCATTTTAAGGCTAAACTTAAAACGTATTTATTTTGCCTAGCTCTCGTTTACTTCTTTGTACCCAGTCCAGCTCTTTACATCAAGCAGTACAGTGCCATTTTCCCTCTGTGCTTTCATCTCTGTCTATCATCTAAGTTTTTCACATGTCTTTCTTTGTTATGTTGTTACTTTAATTGTACGCTTTTTGGGCAGATGTTGGTGGTGTAACGAGCCATTCAAATGTTGATTGATTGATGACGAATGTGGTGAAATGTTCAGACGGTGGCATGTCGGAGTAATCTCACTCATTCTCGCTCCTGGTGCTCCATCAGATACATGTATCGTCATTTGGTCCAGTTATTGTGAGATGGACCAAACGGAGAGATGCCCTGCACATATATCTGTGTGACTCTGGATTTTCAGCCTGGCCGCTATCACATTCTGGATCAGTGACCATTTACACATTACTCTGTTCCTCTGCACTTGCTGCTGTTGTTGTTGTATTGTTCTTGGATTCAACCTTCAGCTCAGTTAGAGAGTGGGACTTCCAATCTCTGCATCCAGCCTCTCTGGAAGTCCTCCAGAGGTCGGCTAATCAGGAGGAAGTTGTTTTTGTTGGGAGGGGGAGGGGTGTTGCGGCTGTAAGGACGTCTGAGACTAGTCCAGGTGCTCCACACCATCCATGGTGGCCTTTTATAAGATATGATGTTTAACATTAAGTGTCCAAGAGGAGGTCAAGAAAGAAATGAAAAAGTGGCAAATAGGCCCCGTTATACCTCCATAGTATTGAAAAATATCGAACATTAATCGGCCGACACAAGACTGTGTTGGCCCTTTGCGTATGATTATGGCACCACATGCCAACGGTGGTGCCCATGTCCAGGGATGCTTAACCCTCACGCATCACCACAGAGTTTTTTGTCCCAATGAGCAGATTTCTCCAATTTATCATTTTGGCTGTGTTGTTGCCAGTGGCACACATTTTCTGTTATAGGGTCTCTCTCATGGCACATTTTGAAAACAGAAATAAATAATAGACCACCAGAACACTGTGAAACAAAGGTACTACCCTCAGAAGTCATTAAAGAAAGGAATGTCCAAAATATTGACTTCATGGTTTTCAGCGGGAGTCATTGGGACATCTTTGTCCGCTCGTGACTTCAGAGGGTCGTAAATTAAAGTGACACCTGAGCCTTAACTGGCTTTAATGTGGATTTAATGTAGTTGTACATGATCAGTGTTGCATTTCAAATGATGTTCAAACTAAATAAGTCAAGAGATCTCACACTTTATTCAGTGTCTTTGTGGTTGTGCAGTCATGGAGTTGACACAAAGTTTGGAGGATAAGTTGTGATTTTATTATCATGTATGTTTTCGTCTTTGTCTCTGTTGCATCAACAATTGAGATCCTACATGATGGCATGATCAGTGTCTCTTTGTGAGGGCCGGACTTGACACTACATGGTCTTGGACTCAAAGATGAACAGCTGACAGTTTGATGGTCAACGGTCACAGTGACCTGGCTGTTTTTAGCTGAAGCAGTCACACATATATATATGTATATATATATATATATATATATATATATATATATATTATATATATTATATACACATTCTCATTTTTTTTTAGATCAAATCCCCTGAATGTCTGATCGAATCCCCTGAAGTCCTCCCTCCTTCCCTCCCTGCAGCATACTACTGTCTCCTCCTCACTGACAGACCAGAGTGCAAATTAAATCAGCCTCATAATTCTAATTTTCTCAGTGGGCTCCTCTCCTCCTCTCACTGCTGTCACATTCCCCACTGAGCTGCACTTTGTGATGGAACACTTTCACACTTGGATTCCTCCTGATCCAAAGGAACAGATTGAATTAATTTTGTTCACAATAATTCTAATTTTCCGAGCTATTGTTTCCTTTTATGTTTTCTGGTGCCACTTAAGATTCTTCGAGCCTTGAAATTTTGAATGTGTATTGTATTAAAGGTGCAGTGTGTAAGATTTTTGATGTAAGGTCATTTTTTGTCACTTCTAAAAATATAACAAAACAATAACACACAGACATTACCACTTAAATATTTCATTTTTTTCCATGACCCTTGTTTTTACAGTAGCCCAGAGTGGACATACTAAACATTTTTTGAGTTTCTCCTGCACGTTCAGAAGGGTGAGGGTGAGGTGTTGGATACAACATGCAACTTCACCTCTAGAGGTCACCAAATCTGACACACTTGCACTTTGTAAAGATGACCTGCACTTCATCTTGATTATGCCCCTCCAGTGTTGCTGACTCCTGGTGTTGTATCGGTCCCTCAGGGTTTGCTGACCTCTGGTGTGGAGTTTGAATCCCTGCCTGCCGCCCTGTCCCTGCCCGCAGAGTCTGGACTCTACCCGGTGACCCTGGTGGGCGTCCCGCGCACCGCTGGCAACATCACTGTCAACGGTGAGTCCTGATGGAGACCTGCTGATGCTGCAGCTGAGAACGAACTGTTCTGGCCTGATGTCGTACGTGACTCCACCTGTGACCCCAGGTTATCACACGTCCGTGTTCGGGGTGACCAGTGACTGTCTGCTGGAGCTGCTGCCCAGCGTGAAGACCAGTGGCTGCCTGGTGGAGGTCGTCCCCTCCCTCCCTCGCCTGCAGCTCAGCACATCCCTGCCACGGTCAGTCTCTCTCTCTCTCTCTCTCTCTCTCTCTCGCTCTCTGTCTCTGCCACACACACACACACACACACACACACACACACACACCTTCATATGATGTTCTCACTGCGCTGTGAAGTATTGTTCTTATAACAACATGTACTCTCTCACTCGGCCACAGATCATCACCACCAACATTTAACAGATGTTATAGAAAATGTGGAATAGCTGTCATTTGGTGAACTGGCACAGCGGATCATTTAACATACTTGTGGACATATTCCTTACTGCATCTTTGTCTTGAAAGAAACGGACACATTCATTTGAGGGCATTTACATCACTAGAGGGAAAATGGTGCATTATGACGCCACGACACAATGTAATGGCTGTAACCGCTGTCGGTGTTGGAGAATGGATGGCTCATGCTACAGCTACTATTCAAGTAAAACTGCATCTTGATTGCCCCCTGGTGGCCGGGAGCATTGTAGAGGACACAATTGCTGTCTTACCCAGTATTGTTGTTTCATGAATCATGGCGGTTCCCAAATAATTGATTAGACGTATGGCTGTTAGAGGGCGCACATACAGAAACATCTTTCTTTGAGACTTTTAAAATAAGAAAAAAGTTACAGTTCAAGTGATAAGAAAAATCACTTTAAAGGGTCAAAGTACATATCAAACAAGTTTAAAATAACTTATTACACTCCTTTATATTCAGATGAGGATCTCTCGGGCAGGTTGATGCTCCTTGGTCATTTGACTCTATCAAAACACAGTCAAACATCACAGTAACATATTGGTAGGACCCTGGTTCCTCTGAGTCAACTGGTCATCTTGACAGTGTGGATCTGGACTCCAGTGGCAGTTACTGGGAGTATTGGTACATTTCATTTCTTGATAATGGGAAGAAGTACAACGTCATCGCTCATTGCATGTGGAGCAGTTGTGGCTGAGGGGGTTAGAGGGAGCTGCTGTCCCCTGACCGGAGGGTCGGTGGTTTCGTTTCCCGCCTCCTTCCACTCCCTTGGGCAAGACACTGAACCCCACATTGTCCCGTGCACTCACAGATCCAAAGTGCAGCAAATAGATGCACAGTACGGATGTTTGTGTGACTGGGTGAATGTAAACTGTGCTGTAAAAAGCCTTGGGAGGTCTTCAAGACTTGATAAAGCTCTGCTATGTAAATACAGACCATTTATTTACCATTCAAATGTAGTTTGTGGCAAAATACAGAAACTTGACATTTCAGTACACTTGTCTAATACTTGATATGTGGTTGGAGTCCTATGATTGTTGTAGTTTGGCTGCACTGTCGACGTGACAACACTTGTGAAGTGAGCTCAGGTGATGTGACTGAACGATTGCATGAGAGCATTTGTGAGAAGGTCACTGTTCCACTCACAGAGTCCCACTCTGCCCCCCCCCCACACACACACACCACACCAATGATGTGAACCCCCTCCAGCTCCCTCTGAGCCCAACGTCAGCTCTTTGACCTCAGTCATGGTTTCATGTCACGCGCTTGACACTGCAGAGCAGAGCTGAAAGAGACCAAACCGCTGCTCACTGCGACCACAGCAGTGTTCACACTCACTGTTTCAACGGGTAACAAAGGATGACTCATCAGTTTGTGACACGTTTGCATGCTGACTCATCGTTTTCACACTTCTGGTGGGGGTGAAGTCACAGCCCCAGATGAACGGCACGACGGCTCGACAGCTTCCCAAAGCGAAGTGGCAGCTTCTAGATCAGTGGTGTCCTAATGCATTTCACTGAGGGCCACATCATTTCCTGTGGGCCAATTAAAATGGTCATCGGGCTGCAGTTGGCCCAAGGGGCTGTCATTTGGACACACTGATTCCAGATCATCTCCTGGTGGATGACGCCAGTGAAAGTCATAAATCCTGTCTCCTCCATGGTCATGATAGGACAAGGCTAAAACTTAAAAAGTACTCGTCATTTCATTTAGTTATAATTCCAGGCAGCGTTGGAGGCGCTGATGTTCACTGCAGGTTTTAATGATTCACTCTTCAGTTTGCTCGTGATGCTGTGGAGCAGTATTCATCGCACCCGCAAGGCAGATGTGATGAATACTGCTCCATGGATTGTTAGAGAGACGTCATTGATCATTGTTTAGTTTCAGCTCTTAAAAAAATATCGAGCCATTATATCGAAACATTATTATAAGAATAATATTTTACTGCATTAGAATAGTTTCCTTACTTTTTTGTGTTTTGTGATTCAGTAGATATTGACCACTTTTAGAATAAAGTAAAATTGTATTCTATATAGTAGCAAAGTATATTCCTTTGCAACAACATGAATAGAATAGAACGCTTTTTTTCATCCCACAATGGGGAAATTCACCTGTTAATGCAGCTCACAGTAACAAATCAAAGAACATTTCGATGTATTATGTAATATAATTGTATTGTATTAATCAGATTGGACAAAGTTGCAAATAATTCAGATGCTTTCCCAGTGAATTTATTTCCATTTCTCGATAATTGATATGTTAATGTGTATTGTTTTCATGACTCTGGAATGAGCTGGTTTTGTCATGTTGCCCAGAATGGACAAACTAAATGGACTGCTTTTGACTCAAGGTACTCAGACTGTGAGCAGAGTGAAATAGTAGAGTATAAACTGTAAAAGACAATGAGATCGGTGTTAAAAAGAATGAGACACACTTGAGGATCCAAGCTGATGAACAAGGGGAATAAACACAGGATATGAGTGGAACGCCTTCTGGCTGCTCCCCCTGACATGTCCGACATCAGACCGGGAGTTGAGTCGGTCTCCATTTATGTTAAAGTGCAGCTTTCCATGCGGTCAAATGTGAAACGAGAGAGTTGAATTGTGTCTCTCTCCATGTGAGGATCATCACTAGAACAGAACTGGTAAACACTCTGCTGGATTGTTGTGAGTCGGTGTGACGGTGGAGCGGCGGCGCAATCCACCGCGAGGCCTCGGCTGCGAGTGCGGCACTTTGGCAGCTTGTGATGCGGAAAAGCTTTTTATTCCCGGGCTCTGACAGGGAGCCGTGTCCGACCTATGAATGAAGCAGAGAGTTTGAAAATGTAATCCGAGGTCTCTGAGGAGCTCCGGATGTTTCCACCTTCTGCTGTGACCTGTCTGTGAGCAGCTGCATGTTAGTCTCTCCTTCAGCTCAGGACTGTGGCTTCTTCCAATCATAATTTATAGGCTACTCATAGTATTTCACATCTACACGAGAAATGGCTTTGCTTTATACATTTGTTTTACCATCACGGTCCAAAGGATTAAAATATCTGTTGAAATTCTCACTTGCTTCTGGTTTAGTATGATGATGTATGCATTTTATTATTTTTTTTATTTCACTCTTTTATTTTATTTGATTTCATTTTACTCTGTTACTTTATTTCAATTTTTTATTTCATTTTCTCGTGCTACTTATGTTGTGGATTTTTTGTCGTGGCTGTCTTTTAGTCTGACAGAGCAGTTGTGTAGAAGAAAATTTGCCTCATGGAGGATGGATAAAGATCCATCTTATCTTATAACATTCAAGTTAATTAGGATTTGATTAGTGTAAAGGTTTTCCATCGAAACACATTTAGATATTAGTGACATTCAAAGAAGCTATCATCCTGGATTAACATGGCCGCCCTGGCTGATCCATGCTGACTGTGCTAGCGACACCTTTAAGGGGTGAAGGTGGCTACGTTTATTGTCAAGCGTCAACAGTAAAACTCATCAATACTGTGTTTATTCTGGCTGTGAGTTTAATCGTGAGTTTGAGTTGACGTTATTCCTCTCTCATTGGATTGGTTTCCTGTATCCTGGGTGAAAGGAGGCGTTTGTTCCTGTTTTTTGTATTTTCATCACTTATATTTTCAGAAATGTGAGAAACGATGATTAGAGGGAGAGCAAGTTCACCTCTAAATGTGAGGGAGACCATTTGAAATCCCTCTCTGATTTCACACATCTATGGTTCTTTAGTTCCCCAAGGTATAAAAACAGAACTTTCACCATCATATCAAACCATGTCCATCTCTGTGCGACACATTTTAAATCATTGTCTCATTAAACCTGTATTTCTGAGCTGAATGGAGCGGAGGCTGAATAGAGACTGTTCCTCTGTGTCCTCTTCAAAATAAAGGTCAGCGCACGCAACTCCGCCCATGTCCAAAGAGGAACTGTCCAGCTCCGTGTCCGTCCAGCTGTTCAACGGAGAGACGCAGCAGCTCACCATCACCTTGGAGAACATCGGGTCTGAGGACATCGAGACTCTGGAGCTCACCTCCAAGATCATCACCACCAAAGGTTAGCGCCCCCTATTGACGAGCAGTGTCATTTACTCCTTTTAACTGACGCGCGTGTCGGTGCTGCAGAACGGAGCCTGTGTGGATCGGTGGCGTGGACATGAGACAAATGAGATGGTTGCAGTGTCTCCTCGTCACACAGGCCTTTGCTGCTGGTCGCCACCCACAGAGTTTGTGCTTCATGCTGGCTGTGGTCCAGTCTGCTGCTGCACGGAGGTCGCGACCCCTCCGTCTGTGCTCCTCCGTCTCCCGTGCCCCCATGGCTTTCCACTTTGTGCTCCCTCTTTGTAGCACACCTGCTCAGGTGCTCAGATCTCTGACCGCGTCTGTGTGTCCGCGACTGAGGGAAACGGATCACAAACCTATGAGCCACAACTTCCCTGTGTTGTCGATGGAGCGGTCACTTTTTCCAAAGGTTAAATATAAATGAATCGGTCAGATTGTTGGTGTCTGTGAATGTTTAGACAAACGGCGAGAGTGTGAGGATGGTGAAATCCTTCCCTAACCGTGACATTTGCTGTGTTACTACAGCAGCTGCTCTGTGGGTTTGTGAAGTCTGTGCAGGAGAGAACATGTTCTTCATGAGCTTGTTCTACATGAACATGTTCTACACATTCTACACGAGGATGTTGTACACGAGCATGTTCTACATTAGCTTGTTCTCCTTGCACTTGTTCTACATATTCTACATGAGCATGTTCTGCTTGTGCATGTTTTTCATGCGGATGTTCTACATGAACATGTTCTACGTGAAGGTGTTTTTCATGAGGATGTTCTACATAAACATGTTCTTCATGATCATGTTCTTCATGCACACAGTCTGGTTAATGTGCCTCATTCTCAGATCATCTCCCCGCGGCCTGCGAGCAGCAGCACACGTTTGTTTTCTTTGTCTCTGGTTGCCCAGTTCGAGCCGAGCCTATCGGCAGCCGTCATTCAGACCTAGACGCAACTTGGCCCCGCAGCAGGCGAGTGGGTGGAGCCAGAGCATGAGCCCTGATATTTCCCCAAAGACCTGAAACAGCTGATAACCATACATTGAACAAACATGTTGACATCATTCTGATGGCAAAGGATGACGCTGGGATTTCAGTCTCACTTCTTGTCAACATGTGCTTGGGAATATCTTTTTTTTTTCTTTTTTAAGGCACAGACTAGAGAAGAGGAAACCCTGTTGATGTTGCATGGGGTGGTATCAGCCTGTTTGATCGATTGTCATCATGGAATGTTTGGTTTTAACTCGACACGCCGACCAACACCTGTAACCTGCAGCCAAGAGACAGAATCTGTTCAGAGCATAAATAGGACCATAACTTGTTAAATGAACTCCACCAGAACAAAACTAAGTCCAGAGGAAAATGTTTTAACTAACTGTAAAGGTGCAGTGTGTAAGATTTGGGTCATTTTTGTCACATCTGAAAATATTACAAAACAATCCCATACTAACATTTTCATGAATCTATAATCACCTAACTAGTTTTTCAAAAACAATTACCCTTGATTGAGCCCATGAATGTATATTAACATGAGGAGTGGTCCTCTCCATTGGGGCCGCCATGTTTTTACAGGTGTAAAATTGGACGCACTAAACATCATTTTAGTTTGAATGACACAATGAAGTCGACCATAGGTTCTCCTGCATGTTCAGAAGGGTGAGGTGATGGATACAACATGCACCTTCACCTCTAGATGTCACCAAATCTTACACACTATGTACCTTTAAATGAACTCCACCACCAGCTACACTAAAGAAAAACTGAAGATGTCCAGAGGAAAAGAAGATACAATGAGTAGATTTGAGTGAAATCTAATGGTAATTATAATAATAATAACAATGCATTTTATTTTTGGCGCCTTTCTAGATACCCATGGTCAACACGTAAAAACAAAATGCAGATAAATCAAAATACAAGTTGAATGTTTTTTCTGAATCTGTAATTCACAACATATAGGAGAGTCTATTGTGGCAATCAATCGTCATTAAAACTGTGAAGATGTTGGGTTAGTCCATTCTGTAAAAGCAGGGCAGCCTCTGCAGAGGGGATCCGCTCCTGATGCAAATACTATTAAATGCTGACTCAATGTATTTTTGAATAGAGACTGATCTGAAATATAAACTTTGACTGATATTAAATAGACTGGCCCCTGATGAAAGCAGTGAGGAGGAGACAGACTCTTCCTCACTGACTTTGCACATCATCCTTTTCATTTACAGTCTCAATGCTCCAACATCGCTCCCCTTTCATTTACATATCCTGTTTGGAGGCGGTGCCTCAGCTCGTAACCACCTGGTGGCTGCAGGTATCTGAGCAGTGTGTTTGCAGGGAGTCGTTCCCATTTTGTGACGTCGGCTGATAATAAGAACTCATTGAACTCATCCTCTTGTGTTGTCAGACTAAATGCAAAACGTTTTTTTCCGTTCAGTTTTTCCACACATTTTGAAAAACAAGGTTCTGAAGTGTCTGCGTGTAATTGATGGAGTCTTTAGAAAACATGTTGACTAAGAGCCAACCTGAGTCTTCCTCATATCTCCTGCAGCCACATGATCCAGCACCACTTCTTGATTTCATTGCAGTGCAGTTGATCATCCTCCTCCTCTTCTTCTTCTTCTTCTTCTTCTTCTTCTTCTTCTTCTTCTTCTTCTTTCTGCGTAACTTCATCTTTTCTTGTTGCTGTAACTTAGGAAAGCGCGGCAGTTTCACCTGGAGTGGTTTGAATAAGAGCCGTCTCTGAAGGAAGCAATACATTGGAATGAATAAGTGATTTTAATCAGGTTGCTGTAATTGATACTGGTCTTTAGACACCTCCTTTCATCAGCTGTGACCAATCCACTCCACTCAGCTTTCTTTAATTAAACGTGGTTTTGAAATTAATACATCTCAAAATGGTCATGTGAACTTTATTTTACCCATTTATCTTCACGGTAGTCTTAAGATTATGGATGAGTTATCTAGATTAACTTTAAATTACCTGTTCCTCTGCCACCGTCATCCTTTGATCTCTACGGTGTCATTAGTGGATTTTTATTCTTTATGAATTCTGACGAAATAATTAAAGTAAAAAAAGGAAACTGGCATAATATATCTACATTTATCAGTAGAGTTTTACATTCACTTTCTCTTTCTTTTACTTTTATTTTCTACTTTCTTCTCTTACATTTACCTGATTGTTAAAGCACTTAAAAAGGCAGTGTGTAAAATTTCGTGTGTAAAAAAAAAACAAAAAAAAAATGTTTTCACATCGGGTGTTCTGCTCATTGCAGATCCACCCCGATACAGTGGGTGGCAGCGATACACCTGCACACTCAGACCCACAGAAGAAGAAGCTGTATCTGCTTACAGAAGTTCTTACCAGACACTGAGCAGCTGCAGCTATGACTGACTCTCAGAAACTAGATGACATATAAACAAGGACACCTTCATCACTCTTATTCAACCAAATTCAGTTCGCCTAGATCCGTATTTTTCATTTAGATCCGTATTAAAGGCGCAGTGTGTATGATTTTGTGAGCTCTAGAGGTGAAGTTGCATGTTGTATCCATCACCTCACCCTCACCCTTCTGAACATGCAGGTGTATGGTCGACTTCAGTTGTCATTAAAACTCAAAAGATGTTTAGTACATCCACTCTGGGCTACTGTAAAAACATGGCGGTCTTCATAGAGAGGACCCGCTCCTCATCTAAATATTCATTAATGGACTAATTTTAGGGAAATGAAAAAAAGAAAATGTGTACATGATTAAGAATTCATGAACACATTAGAATGTAATTGTTTCGTAATTATTTCGTAAAAAAAAAATCTCTCACACTGCACCTTTACACTTCACACTCAAATGGTCAATGTCTACACGGAGATCACTGAGGTCATCTCTGAGGAGTCATCAGGAAAGTTGAGGAACCATCTGTTTTGAAAATCCCTTATGTGACTGGTTCCTCTAAGCCACGCCTCCTCCAGGTGCTGTGGCTCTCCATCATCCAGTCACAGAAGCATCCTCCCTCTGCAGTGTTGAATTCATGCACATTTGAACTTGGACAATAACAATCTCTTATTTCCCTGTGATGCTGTTTCATTACCCCGGTGATAATCTGCGGCTCTGGGATGTGCAGAGTTAAAGCGCCGTGAGCAGAGGTTTACATTTCTCAATCTGCTCCGCGGTTCGCATGAGTGCCCTTGACACGGCGAGAGTTGTCTTTGAGACGCTCTGAGCCTCTGTTCGCCTGAATGGAATATTTAATGCTCGTAGTGAGTATGCATCAGGTGCGCAAATCCTCATTTCTATTCCGTTTATTTAAAAAATACCAATTTATGAGTAGGAGGCAGGCTTTGCATAATGCGAGCATATGCACTTGCATGTGCCCCTGACCCCCAGTGAGTCAGTCAGTCAGTGTCACTGATATGTTTCCGAGCTGTTCGTCCTGCAGCCATGTTGAATAAAACATTTTTTTATTTTTTTTTTATACGTATGGATCATCATTCAAACCCTGTATGCGTCCTCCTCCATACACATGCTACATGCTACGGTGGATCCCTGAGCAGCAGCAGGAGCAGCAGCAGCTCCACTGTGCCCCGCCCCCTGCTTATCACCTCTTTAGTCGTAACCCCGGCGGTGACTTAGGACAGCCCACTGTCCAGAGGCCGCCTCCCCCCTCCTCACCCCTCAGCATGAATAAAAGATGGAGGCCTGTGATATGGGGACACCTGAGGCAAAACAAACAAAACATTACTCTTTCTGCCGCTGACACAGGAGATAGGAGTCCACTTTTACTCCAGTCAATATTTATTCATAAGGAGAACTTTGAAGAGAACAAATAAAGTCTTAACGCAATAATCTACGCTATCGCATTAAAGTAGGACTCTGTGTATCGCGGAGAAGAAATGGCCATCAGCTCTTTTTCATCCCTGCTCCCTTATTGCTCTTTGTGAGCATCGATATCAGCTGGACTCCGCAGCCCTCTAAAACACTTATGCACATTTATATCAAATCTCTGCTATTTACACAAACACCTTTGGCTGTGCAGCCCATAATGGAGAAAAGAAGGGGATTAATATTGCTCCGGTGGTTCTGTTATCATGAGCAGAGCAGCCTGTGTCGTCCCCCATGAGCCTCTTTATGCTGCTTATTTGTTGTTGGAGGAGAGAGGAAGAGGAGTTTTCTCTTGGACGTTTTCTTTTGTGAATATTATTTTAAAAGCTTACAAAGACACTGAATCTATTACCGAGTTTGTCATCATGAGGTCATATCCCTTCATGCCTCCACGCTAGTGACACCTTGTGGATGGGATGTCATGATGTCACATTACGTTTGGCAGAAACACTCATTTTGACTCATGGATTTGATTGCAGACTGTATCTAAAGATGGATGGAGCGTCGGTGACGTCACCCGTGGGTTTCTTCAGAATGCTAATGAAGCAAACTGTGCGCGAGTCACTTGTCGGCCATCTTGCTGATACCTAACTCCTCCTACTTCCTGGTTCATCCAAAAATGGCCAAAGAGGGGGAACACACACAGAGCTGTGGGTGGGCCCATGGTGCCCGTTGCATCACCCACGTATGATGCCAGGTCGGCCCAGCTGCCAGTCAAGAGGCCACGCCCTTAATTATGCACAGTTTCAAAAATAATTATTGAGACCACAACTGAGGTTTGTACCAGGTTTTAAACATGTTTCGTTCATCTCTGAAGTTGATCATTTTGACATGGCAGTCTTTGGGGATTTACTCACTATTGGAGCCAAGTGGCCAACCTCTGAACTGCAGGTTTTTTCACTTCCTCATGAGCTTCATCAGTCTGCACCAGAGGTTTAAAGTAGAGTCTGCTCTCTCTAGATTTTCTTGAATGATGGATTCCACCTTTTTGTGATTTGATTTTGAATTAAAGGTCAAGGTCACTGTGACCTTCAAAGTCAAAGATCCGGCCTCTCGAATACCGGACCGCCTCTGCGGAACGTCTCTCTGTCTCTTGATAAGTTGTCTGTCTCTCATCCGGCCGACGTCATTGTACCTTTGCGGTATCACCGGTCACAGATGCGGGTCCACATCGCATCCACTCGTCTCTGTGTTTGTTCACTGAGGGGGAAACAAACAGTGGAGGTGTCGGAACCAGAGCGGATGAATATCTCAGTGTTTGTTCACATGCTCGCGGTAACAACAGCAACATCCACAGCATGAAGATTTCTCCACAGTCACTGACTCATGGTTTCATAGTGGAAAAATCACGTCAACAAACCTCCTGCTGCTGCTGCTGCTGCACATTCACATGAATGACTCCTCTGCCTTGTCTCATTCCTTTGAAGTCCCCCCCCCCTCCTCTTTACTCTCCTCCTCTGTTTTTGCCTCTTTCACTACCAGAAGCTGAATGTCTGAATGTTTAAAAGCCGAGCCTAATTCACAAAATCTGTATTTAATGCTGCCTACATTCACATCCTCTCAGAGTGCTCTGCTGTTCTCACAGTGAGCCGCACCCCCCCCCAATCCCTCTGCTGTATGTCTGTGTAAATCAGCCTGATTGCAGCTCCTGCAGAGCCCCCAAGCACGAGTGTCTCACCTGCACAGGCAGAACACATGCTTTATTCAGGTGGGGAACCTCTCCACGTCTCCTTTCTCCCCCTGGCTCGAGTACATGCAGCTGAGTCATTCAAGTCAGGGACACGGGCTGCAGCTGGAGAGGAGAGTGGCAGGTGTGTGTGTGTGTGTGTGTGTGTGTGTGCAGGGTGAGGTCTGTGCAGGGACTGAGGATGGTGGAACCAGGAAGTGGAATGAAGAACAAGTATCTCATTACTAGATGAGGCAGGATACTTGGAGGTCGGATGCTTTTTCATGACACCTGTAGAGCGACGTGTAGTGGTCACCCTCATTTGGGTGAGAGGGACGGACGGTCAGCTGGTTAGACCCTGCGGACCCCTCAGGGCTCCGTCATTGGTTCTCAGAGCTCGCGCCGAGGCCATAGACTGTATATCGAGATGGAAGTAGCATCCGTGACGTCACCTGTTGGTGTCAGCGGAGTGGTTTTGAGGCAAATTGTGGGCGTGTCCCTTGTCGCCATCTCGCCGAATCCTATCTCCTCCTGGTTCATTCAAAAACGGGCAAAGAGGCGGACCACACCCGGAGCTCTGGGTGGGCCCGTGGTGCCGTCCTGTCACCCGCGGTACGGTCCAGGTCGGCCCAGCTGACTGTTGTATTGTTTTGTTTATTTTTCGGCGGGTTCGGTCTCAAGCAGCTGGAGCTGCGTCTTTCGCCCAAACTTGTGTCAGACTGTTAGAATCCAGCAAATCCAAACTCTTCTTTCTGCTAACTTCTTCGGGTCCCACTCCCACCTTTCTTTGCCTGGAAATATTTGTATTAAAGGTGCAGTGTGTACGATTTGGTGACATCGAGTGGTGAAGTTGCATGTTGTATCCATCACTTCATCCTCACCCTTCTCAACATGCAGGAGAAGCTACGGTAGACTTCGGTTATCATTAAAACTCAAAAGATTTATTGTACGTCCATTCTGGGCTACTGTAAAAACATGGCGGCCCCTATAGAGAGGTCCTCATTTAAATATACATTAATGGGCTCACTTTAGGGCAATAGGAAAAAAAAACACATAGATTTAGCTGATTATAAATCGATGAAAATGTCTAATTGTTTTGTAATATTTTTAGGCGGTGACTAAATTCACCAGAATTGTACACACTGCACCTTTAAAACCTTTTTTTCTTTAATACTACGTTGCTTTGTTCTACTTTGTTTCTGATGTCCTCTGTGCTCCCTGTGGTGTGATTGTGCAGAGAAAGTGTTCGGAGAGTTCCTGAGCTGGGACCTGGAGGAGCCGTCCTCTCACCTGCCTCTGAAGCCCGGCAGCTCTGTGACGCTGACGGTCAACATCAAAGTGCGACTGGACTTCTCTGGTCAGGAGAACCTGCTGCAGGACCTCAACGACGGTGAGTGGACCTCAGTGTCAATCTGCTGACTCGCTGTTTGTTGAGAGGGAACTTTTCCGCTCATACCTAGATGATGTGGTCGTACAGGGTCAGTGTTCATCTAACATAGATATACTGATGTCAAAGGATGGTCCAAATGTTCTGTTACCTGTACATGTGCCTTTCTTTTACTTAAAGTGTATCAAAGATGAAATCAGCAAATCTTATAATTAATGGACCTTTTTCACTAACACGGACATTTTGACATGAAAAGGTAGAAACATACTGATGATGTTTGGGAATAATCTGCTTTTATCAACACCTGTTGATAATGAGTTCTGCACAGAGTGGTTGTTGTGAAGAATGTTCTATTACTCTGCAGTAAGTTGTGATTTAAGCCATTTAAAAAAAACAGTCTATTAATGTTTCAGACGTGAATCTATCAACGATAATCTCCTGCTGCCTTTAGATTGTAGTTGGAAGGAGAGTCTGCCTCTGGCCTCCATGTGCACTGATCTCTCTGCAGTCCCCTCGTGTGATAGGTGCTAAATATTTTCTACTTCCACCCTATCATCTCGTTCCTTCTTGTATTCGCTCCTTTCAAGGTGCTGTGTGTAAGATTTTGGTCATTTTTGTCACCTCTGAAAATATTACAAATCATTTATATACAGACATTTTTGTGGATTTTTAATCACTTAATTGTATTATTTTTCCCCCATTACCCTTAAATGAGCGCATTATATGTAAATTATATTTACATGAGGAGCGGGTCCTCGCCATGTTTTTACAGTAAGGAAAAGTGGACGTACTAAAGGTTTTGAGTTTTAACAAGTCTTTGTTGACTAGTCTATTACGTCAAATTAATTCAGGCTTTGAAAAAATATGTATGATTTTGGTCAGTTGTCACTTCTATATGAAAATAGAATTACAAAAAATAATTATGTATAGACATTTTTACAAATATATAATCACCTTAAAATATGACTTTCTTTTTACATAACCCTAAACCTTTTATATTTACTGTATATTTGCACCAGTAGCGGGCCCACGCTGTGGGAGCCACCATGTTTTTACTGTAGACTAGAGTTGATGCACTAAACATCTCATGTGCTTTAATGACAACTGAGGGCTACCACAGGTTTTCCTGTATGCTCAAATGGGAGGGGTGAGGTGATGCGTACCAAATACTACTTCATAAGTAGATGTCACCAAATCTTACGCACGGCACCTTTAATAAAAGGTGTCTGCACAAATCATCGGTTAGCTAATGTCTTTGAAGTGTGAGGACGTCGTCCTTTCACAGGAGAGAAACACGACGTACGCATGGTTAATCGCTGCGACGTTTTACGTATAAAACAACAGCAGCTTTTATCCGATCATTAGTTTTAACTCTGTGGATTCGGAGTTCGTCGTTAATCAGCTGCTCAGGAGCAGGAGTGAGTGTTAATGTGGCCCTGCAGTCAGACGGACTCCTGCTGCCTTATTTAACATTCAGCAGTAATAGGAGGGAGGTCTCAGGGTCTCCACACCTCCATCTCTCTCTCGCTTCTCCCTTCCACATTTTAAGAGTCGGGTAATTTTTATTTCTAATAAAAAAAATTTAAAAAAGGAAAAAAAATCGGACCTTTCCCCCCCGTACCTGCGAGCTCCTTCATCGCAGCGCCGCTCTGCTCTTTCCTCCTGCTTCTTTCTTTCCTGGCGTGCTCGCGACCTCTTTACCTCCTTCATCAGACGGTTGAACCTTTTCACCGCTGGCTTCTCACTCCCCCTGAATAGTGAGCGGATCGATACGGGCCCACGTCTGCAGCACAGAGACGTTGGTGTGTGGAAGAGTAAACATGTTTGTTTCACTCCTCTCATGAGGTCATTGCACAGCTTCTGTTTCACAGTTTTAATTAGTCCAGCCATAATTGAGGCCCTGAAACGAGGAGATAAGACCTGGTTCCTACAGCAGCTCTGAATGCGCTTATTACAGTGACATTATGGGATGCAGCTTTTGCTAAACACATTTGATGCTATCTGGCACTCTAATGTAATAATGTGATCACAATAATGATGTTGTGTTAATATACTAATGAAGCTATTTGCATAGAGCCAGTGGTCCAGTGTTGTGCTGCTGTGCTGGAAGATTAGCTCCTTCTGCGGTGGAGGCTCATTACGCTGTGGAATCTTTATTATTTTGCAGTCAACAACTCTTTTCCCACCACATGGCCGCAATTCTGCCATGTTGTGGTAAATGAGATTTTTAGGAGATTCAACAGCGGGAGTTTTCTACTTAGGCTGTGTCATAT
>JAFBJT010109072.1:7474-26774 GCA_016785325.1 Chascanopsetta lugubris
CCCGCCCACCGCTGTCTGCCCCCCTGTCCAACACCTGTCTGTCTGTCTGTCTGTCCGTCCATCTGTCTGTCTGTCTGTCTGTCTGTCTGTCTGTCTGTCCCTCTGTCTGTCTGTCTGTCTGTCTGTCTGTTTAAATAGACATAAGCAGGAGAAGTGTATTTTCTGGCCACTTGTTACATTCAGGTGACCGATCTGCAGATGTTGATGCTCGTCTTCACTCTCTCTGCTGCTCGTTCCTCAGTATCACACATCCATTGTCACCTCCTCCCCACATGTTCCATCCTTTGGCAGGACAGGAGACATATAATGTTGGACAGATGGCAGATTATGCAAACCCTCATTAGAGCTCTTGATGAAGTTGAAGCGGGATCATATGAACCTCGTCTTTTTTTTTTTTCTCCAGCCCTGCTCTCCTGTGTGTGTGTGTGTGTGTGTGTGTGTGTGTGTGTGAAACGCGATCTCATTATCTCCCCTCACATAATTCCCTTAAACTGCTTAAACCTTTGAACTTCCCACGTTCTTCTCAATGAACCTTTCCACTTATCCTACTTTCATTTCTTCCCTGAATCACTAATGAGCAGAGGAAGATGAGATAGGCAGAGGGAACATTCCTTCAGTCACAGGAAGAGAAAGCTGTTATTTGATCATCCTTTCATCACTAACTACTCAACTACTCAGGTTGGTCGAGACTGTGGTAAAGTGTGATAATGTCTCAGCATTGAGCTTCTCACTGTACAACCTGAAGGAGGAGCTGTTGTGTATATCCCCAGCCAAGAACATCATGTCTCGCTTTTCTCATCCGATGAGGATCTACGGTGTCCGTTGGTGATTGGTCGTCAGTGGTTGTGCAGAGCGGCCATTTGTCAGTGCCTTGGTGCCAGCAGAAGGCAGCAACATACTCTCCTCAGGGAGAGCGCCCCCCTGAGGAGAGAGAGGGGCAGAGGGTGGGAGATGTGCCACCATGTCTGACTCGTTGGACTCTACATCCAAATGGGTGAGGGAGAGGAGAGAGAGGGAAGGGGTGGAGATCCAGACCCAGCTCCCAGACGTGGGCATGTGGATGAGGGACAGAGGAGACAGGAGCAGCCTTTGTGCTGAGTGTGTGCGATTCATTATTTCTATCGTTATGAATCTGTGATTTTCTGACTCAGCGTCTTTTCACTGCACTTTTTTCAGCTCCTCCATCGTGTTCCTCTCCACTCTCCTCTCCACACATCCGACAGATGGCAACTGTCCTCCATCTCCCTATGCTGCACTTTTATTTATGGCAAGCTTATACATCATAGGTGCCATGTCGTAAAACTGCAGAAGCTATATATATATATATATGTGTATATATATATATATGTGTGTATGGCCTGGGAGCACCCTGAAAACATTTGGAGGGACGTAGATGTGCACAGATCTCGTCAGAAGCTTCATATTATGCTCTGTTTATAAGATGGATTGTGTTGCTCTTTTTTTTGTAATGTCTGTTTCGGCCACAAGGTGCTGATGTGCAACCTTATTCCACTTTCTTCCCACTCAGAGTCAAAGACTAAACTCATTCATGATTTCGTCCTGGTGATTATCGCGCTCTCTAAACATGTCATGTTTATCTCATGATGTCCTCTGAGCGATGTAGCATTGTTGTGACAGTGGTTTTTTTTGGCTGGAAATATTCTGCTCCCAACTTTCACTGAGGAGACTTTATGTGAATGACTTTCATTTCCAGAAAGTCCTCTTGATATCCATATGGATTTGTGTCTGTGAGTTATTGAGACTAATATATTATACTTAGGGCTGAAGTAAGTGCTACCGAAAATTGGAAGCCATGATCCAAATCTTGAAAAAGAAAAACTTGAATCTCAGGGCAGGATCCACACGTAAAGAAAAGTTCTCTTTTTGCTTTCATTGACCTAGGAAGAAAATCCAACTTTAGCTATTGCAAATTATTTCTTATTTTACTATTCTATCGTCTTCTTGAATGACTGCGGTCTCTTAGAAACAGAAGTAAAAACTAATAAAATGCAGTACAGAAATATCACAAGATGACTCACCTTCATATCCAAAGATGAAGAACTGCATATTGTTTTCCAGATAATGGGCACACAGAAGAATCCATGCTGTTTGAGCTGTTCTCTGAATCTGTTGATTAGACTTGTAGGTGGCAAGATAATCTGCTGCTGATTTGGAAAGAGGGAACTAGAACAGCAGTTCAGAGTCGAGGAGGAATGTAAAAAAAAAAGCAACAGCAGGAATTTAATCTCTTTAGCCAATTTCTATGTGTTGTGAATCAACTTTTATCAGCCTCGCATGTGTTGTGCATAAATAGGGACAGTTTGGTTGTTGGCTGAAATATATCAATTACCTTTGAGGATCAATAATGATATGTTAAAATATTTACTACAAAGAGTAACCTCGAGGCACCACCCAGTTGTCAGGGATCAATAACCAAATGGACAGTTAAAACTACAATCTCAAATGGTTTAGAAGGGTGACATTCGAGCTCTGACTGTGGAAGTTCCAGCTTATAAATATAATCACAATAAACACAGACCACGACGTGTTCAAATTAAAACAGGCTTTATTAACAAAGCAATAGTTATCTTAACAACATCACTTAATTATCAGCACTATCATAATCCAACGATACTGACAGACATAATTACAATGTGTGTGTGTGTGTGTGTGTGTGTGTGTGTGTGTGTGAGAAAAGGGGAGAGGGTAAAGAGAGACAGGGAGAGATTGGGGTGGATTCACGTGAGTGATGTGACCACAGAAACCAAAATGGGGGCGGTGTGGTGTTTGTCTGATGCCCCTCCCTCACCAGAGCCAAGATGGCGGTTGACCGCCGACTATGAATGGTTGAGCAAGGAGAATAAAGGGGACATGATCGTTGAGAAGTTAACTTATGTTTGGCCCATCAACTCTCCCACAACTGCCCTTGAAGGCAGTTCAAACATTAACTGAGGTCAGTAGAAGAGAAGGAAGGGGCAGAAGGTCTCCTCCAGATCTTCACTCTGACTGACAACAAAACACACCACAGTTTCACAAACACACAGGAGACACACACACTCTCCTCCACGAGCTGAACCTCTGCCTGTGACTGAGTTGCTCCGAAGGCTGCGTCGATGCGCACGTTCGGACGGCGGCTCACAGAGGATTCGCGCCGCGGTCGTCAGTAGATCCACAAGTGGAGGAAAACACACCGGAGGGAAACCAGAACAGTGTAGTCTCTGGGTTTGGTGCGCGAGGTGGTGGGAAAAGCTTCTGGATGGTAGAGAAATGGAGTCCAGGGCAGAAGCTTTGCTCCCTTTGGTGGGCCGAGTCCTGGGGGACCTCGGAGTTTGTCCTCGCTGTAAACGGCGCACGGGGAAAAGCTAGACAGATAATTCAAAGGGTGGAAGTTGCTCCCTTTCTGCAGTAACCGGGAATAAGCAATGGCGTGTCGGCACGGCCGTTTTTCAGAACTTTGAGTGACGTCATCGGGGACCCCTGCTGTGTGTGCCCGGTTTCAGCCAATGCTGGCGGAGAGTTCTGGTTTGGTGTGACTCTTAGGTGTGAGTGAGGGGGGGTGTGTTGTGAAGGGGGGACCTCACTCCCTCCACATCAGTCTGCTCTGCTCAGACCCAGAGTCCTGATCATGTTCACCTGATCGAACAGGCTGTCATTTGTAGACCCCTGTCCTGATCAAAGGGATGGGGGTTTTGGGGGGAGCCCTTTGTTGAGGGTCATAAACTCCAGCTCAGGCTTCTCCTTTGTCCTTGAAGACCACGTGGCTTGATCTCCCAACATATGTAAATGTGACCTCCAGCCTAGGAGTCCTAAAAAAGCCATCATTTTAAAAGAGAAAGGCTGCAAACAATTGAACTACATCCCCATGTGACACACAAACAAGTGAACTCACCCTTCAAGCACCTTCTCACCACAAACTGTTGATATCAACATCATTCCGCCTCTTCAGGAGGAGTCTGGAGGGAAAGGACAGGAAGTGGCCGACCGGGGAAGTGACCGCAGACAGCTGAGCCCAGGGAAAGTAAAGATGGCGAGCAGAGAAATCCACAGTGTGTTGGCACCGAGCAGAGATGGAGGAGGGATGGAGGAGGGATGGAGGAGGGATGGAGGAGGGATGGAAGCTGCGGAGGAGAGATGGAGGAGAGATGGAGGAGAGATGGAGGAGAGATGGAGGAGAGATGGAGGAGGGATGGAGGAGGGATAGAGGAGGGATAGAGGAGGGATGGAGGAGGGATGGAGCAGAGATGGAGGAGGGATGGAGCAGAGATGGAGGAGGGATGGAGGAGGGATGGAGGAGGGATAGAGGAGGGATAGAGGAGGGATGGAGGAGGGATGGAGCAGAGATGGAGGAGGGATGGAGGAGGGATGGAGCAGAGATGGAGGAGGGATAGAGGAGGGATGGAGGAGGGATGGAGGAGGGATGGAGGGGGAACAGAAGCTGCAGTCAGAAGTAACAAACAACAGAACTGGTGAGGTGAAGGCAGTTTACCAGACTCAAAGCCCGGTGGCAGAGCACAGACGGACCTCCCCCACTGTCGCAACAGCGCCATTTATACCTGTGTGCCCCCCAGCACAGAAAGACCCTGCAGCTCTGCACATAGATGTGGTTGTTTGAATAATTAGAGTTCTAAAGCTGCCTGCTTATTGCTGTTAGACAAGAATGGCTGAGGAGAGGTCCATAAAGGTTTGCTTTTAAAATACCCAGAGGAAATCTATTAAAAGCTTTACATAACAGGGCTGTGCTCAAATGCTAAATCTCTCCCGCCTGAACCGTGCCCCCCCGCCCCACCGCCCCCCCTCCAAACACAGAACGTTCACAACATTCATGTCAAAATCCCTCTCTGTGTTTTCATTCGAAGCAAGAACAAAAAGCATGTGACTTACAGGCACATGAAATGGACCTAGTGAAACCGGTGGTCCTGTTGCTTTGGACCGACGTGTTGGCACAGCTCACCCGTCTCATGGTGAACACATGAAGTGTAATGAGCTGTCGGCGCTCGGGCTCGTAGCTCACCACAACCAACGGGGAGAGAAATGAAAGGACCAGGCCAAAGAGCAGCACACCTCCATCAACACTGCTCTCCTCCCACTGAAGACATGGCGGCTGATTCACAGACAGGTGTTTAGGAAAGACCAACCCGTCTCACCTCACTAACGTCCTTTTACATCTGTGGGGGTGTGGAACTCTGCCGCCGAGGTATTTCCCCTCGCTCTTGTCTGTTGGTTTCTTTGCTGATCGTTTGGAAGAAGGATTTACACAAAACTACGGAAATTATTTTTTAGAAAACCGATGGAAGGATGCAAAATGGGCCAGTGGAGGAATTATTACATTTGAGCATAGATCTCTGCAAAGAGACTGATCGCAGATTTGTGTTTTACTAGGTTTTGTCCTCTTTAACATCTTAGTACTAGATACTTATTATAATTTCTCAGGGAATAATTCATGAATCTAGATCTGGGATTTCAAACCTATGGCCCAATCTGACCCGGGACATGACTTTGCAAAGTGCACATTTTCAGACATACTGTTTGAATTTGGGTGTTTCCTGGTTGAGTTTCTCCTTATTAAAATCCCCCATAATAATCAAAGGAGTCCAGGTGTTTCTCCTCTAATCTGCGCGACTGGATGTAAACTCCCTCTGGAATGAAGGATGAGAATAAAAGGCTTTAAAGTCCAGGAGGAATGAGTCCGTCCTCACTGCGCACGGAGCCACTGCGCCTCCCACCCAAAGTTCCACGAAACGTCCGGCTGCACATGGAAGTGACTGTCCACTGTTGAGCAGTTGCTCTCAACTGTCGGTGGATTCATTTGAGAGACCAAACGTACTTAAAACATCACCTGTGCGCGGCGCCATCTTGGATGATTTTAATCACTATAGTGAATTTAAATATGGTTTCATATTTACACTATACTATACTTACACATATTGTTGTGAATCAACGTTTATCAGCACGTGTTGTGAATAAATAGGGACCATTTGGTTGTTGGCTTAAAATATATCAATTACCTTTGGGGACCAGTAATGATTTGTTCAAATGTTTCCTACAAAGAGTGACCTCAGGTCACCGACCTGTTATCAGGACCAATAACAAAGCAAACTCTCTCACCTTTGACTGCGCAGCAGCATTATTCATCCCGCAGTCATTTCTGCTGCGCTGCAGAAAATAAACATCAGGGATCGATTCATTTCTGCAACTAAAACACATCTCCTGCGCCAGTCCGAGCAGCTGCAGATTGGATGTATCCTGGTTGTATAGTGGATGTGGTGCGCACTCAGCTGACCTGTATCTGTGTTTGTCTGTTTGCAGTATAAAGGCCAGGCTAACCTGCATGTTTTTGAGGACTGGTGCGGATCCTCCATCGCCCGACTCAGGAAGAACCTGCACTTCCCCCTCTACCCTCACGTAAGTGTTGCAGAGCAGTGATGACCCTTCAACTTGAATGATGTGTCGACAGTGAAGAAACAAACTTTTCCTCCTTAGTTATTGTAGCCGCACTTCAGAATCTTTAGTCTGCCATTGGACAGTGATCATACTGAGATATGCCTTTTATAGGTTACTTGCTTACTACATTTGCCTCCAGAGCAAGTTTTGACACATCGGCCGTGAACAGAATGTGCTTGTTCTCCACAAATATAGCCAGAGAGAGAGAGAGAGAGAGAGAGAGAGAGAGAGAGAGTTGTACCAGCGCGCTACTTAAGGGCAGAGAGAAAGAGTGATTAGTAGTAACTTCAGCCGTGTGCGATCAAACCTCTCTTCCTGGCATCAGTCCCGACGGACGGCTCGAACCAACCACACTGCAACATACTCTCACGTCCAGCTTAGGCCCGATCCTTCCAGCCGCCATCATTTGGCAAATCAACCCCCACCGGACCCCCACTTCAAACTGAAGAGGCGAGAGAGCCAGACACCACTGATCCAGGTTGTTGGGAAATCTACTTAAATCAGCCTCATACGAGGCACCTTGATGTTGACTCATCACTGCTCCATGGAACCTTTGGGCTCTTGTGCTTCGCAACATGCAACAAGCACTTGCATTTTTCTTTTGACTCCTGAGTCGTTGATATCTGGCTTTACATGATCAGGATTTTTGGGCCAAGTCATCTGGTCTTGAAATTCACTTCTCTCTGCACTCTGTCCTCTTCACTCATGGTCTGTGGGATTCAGAGTGTTTATTTATCTCCACTGTGACGTCTGAGAGAGTGCTCCAGGATTATTGAGATGCTGTGAGCTCGGGCAGCACCGTAGAGACTCTGTCTCCAGATCAATACGCAGTGTCAAGGGCTCTGAGGGGGAGGAGCCGGCCGCTCCTCCAGGAGGAACATTCTCAGTGCAGGATGTGGTGTAGGATAGAACTTCCTCTGCGTCCTGAAACTCAGACACCTCCCACCCAGCATTTCCAAAACAGTGCTGCCATTGAGGGAGAGCATCCAGGTTGTAATAGTCTCCGTGGTCCAAAGCCTTCTCTCCCCTAGTTTGACAATTCCGCTGCTTGTGAAATTCCGGTCATACAGATGAAGAAGATCGGCAGTCGAGTCCCGGTTTCCGTCCGGCGGCGTAGTGTGTGGCCTGCTAGCTGCATTGCTGTGTTGGGGATTTGCGGAGGGAAGCTAATTCTCCATAATGACCGTGACACAGCAGTTTTGGATGAATCGATTCCTCAGCTAGAAATGGCTCCAGTTCCTGTCTTGTGGAGCATGGATCTAGCCCTGATGATGCCCGGTGGACTCGCTGCCACCTTCAGGGTTTGGTAGACGTGGCCTGAGGCCGGTATCAGAGGGAGAGCGTTGAGCTGCTGAGTCCTTGTTACATTTTGAATCGGCTCCTGCGATTGTCTCCTCTAGACATACATACACTTTTATCCATTTGTCCTTTTGATTCCTGATTTTTTATGTAATTCAAACTTTTGATTTGATTTCAAAGCAACACTGCACTTAGAGTGTTATAGGATTGGGAGAGCCCCCTCAAGAATCATTGCACTGGTCTCAGCACCATGATGATTATCAGCTGTCAGCAAGGGACCATGGCGTTTTCCATACGCTCCAACAGCTGTCCATGGTGCCTGGTCCAGAGGCTGAGCCAATCAAATTTGATTTAAAGTCACGTCTTACAGCTAGCTATGAGTTGCTTCAAATGGACACGATCTGGGTTTTTGGAATGGGTCGACTGTTGCGTGATCCGTGTTTTCTCTTCCACTACAGACTAGAACCACAGTGAAGAAGCTGGCTGTGGCTCCAAAGTGGAAAAACTACGGGCTGAGAATATTTGGCTTCCTCCACCCTTACAGAGACGGTAAGTGCTGCATGTTAAGAACAAGTCTTTCCTGCCTTTAGAGCAACGTGTGCTCTCTGGCAAATGTCTGGCCCTCCTCTGGACACCAGGGACATTGCCTGAATGTCAGAGATCTTACGTGTCCTCAATCCCTGTTGTTATTGGAACTGAAAGGCCACAGAACCATCGCGCCCTTACACCGATCTCAGAATATGGAAGTTAATCATTAGAGCAGTTTATTTCTTTCGCTCATGTAGTTTTAGCGCGAGCATAGCTGTCCCCAACTGATGGCTCAAAGGCCATCGGCCCCAGGACTCTGAGAGCTGGCAGGCTGAGCTCACTCTGCCAGCTCAACCCTTGATTGACTGTCTTCACTTCCTCTGATCGTAGACAACAAAAGCTCTGAACCACTTAGTGTCACGTATTTGCCAAAGCCTTAGATCAGAGTGAGCCGACCCCTTTATCATTTTGATTTAGTCACATTAAAAGTCAGTTAATACAGATTTTTAATTTGCTCCACACCAAGTCATTTTTTTTCATCCATATTTAGAACATTTGTATTGTAAACACAATTCACATGTTGAAAGATGAATATATCCCATATATGTATTTCGCATGATACAGCTAAATAATAAACAAACAGCAGTCACGTGGGTTAGCTCTTTTTTTATTTGTTACCCAACTCTTCCAAACCGTGGAAAAAGAAGGAAAACCGATCTGGTGCCCTTGATATTTACAAGATAAGTACGTCGAAGCTTCATAGTAGAGGTATGTGTGGTAATGTTTCTCACACGGCGTTAAACAATGATTCTTCGCGCCAGTTTGTTGATGTAAACATACAATAAATACACTTATGGATCGTGATCACAGCCTCTTCAAGGTAGAGTAGCTTTATTCAGCTCGTACTATTAATGGTTCTGTTGACGACGTGATGTTATAAGTATCCTGATGATCCACTAAAAACAGCTGCTCAGCACTCGGCAGTTCTGTCCAGTGCAGATCTGTTCATTCAGTCATCTAATGTTGGAGATTCAGCAGCAGTAACACTCACTCACTCACTGCCCTCCGCCACAAGTGACCTGGGAATTCATTTTGGGACGTCATTTCAGTTTATTGTATAATATTTTGCATTATCTGATCGATATCCATGCAGATACTATCTCTGCTCAAACGCGCTTTGATCACGTTTTCCTCCGTAGGTGATTTCCAGTTCTCGGTGTCGTCGGATGATAACTCTGAGTTCTGGCTGAGTCCTGATGAGAGTCCTCTCAACGCCCGCCTGCTGGTGTATGTTGGAAAGGTAAGCGCTCTGCTGCGTTCCTGCAGGGTTTCAACCCATGGCTCTGAAAATCTACTGCCTTAGTTCCACCATCGAATAAGAGTCACAGAGTGATGCTGTGGCCTTTACTGATGAAGTTTTCTCGCTTCTAAAACGTCTAAGGGTTTAAACTGCACATGAGCACCTGTGATAAATATGTGCTAAAGAAACCAAAGTCCAGAGCTAAAGGAGGGGAGATCCAGACATAGAGCCATTTGCATTCCAAGTGGATGAGGAGATGATAGCAAAGTGAGCTAGCATGAATTAGGCAGCAGTGAATGTGAATGTGACATGTCTCCCTTTGTTCCGCTGCCTGTCCCCGAGTGATGGGGACAAAGAGCTGTGTCCTTTCCCTGCCAGTGAAAGACAGACAGGCCGTGCTGCCTTCACTGTCCTCAGAGACACATCTCGAATCGAACGCAGCGCGCTGCTCCTCATTTTGTGACCCTTTAATTAGCTTAGTCTGCTGAAACAATGTTTATGTTTTGCGCACATTTTATTAACATTTCAAATGTTCTACTCTTGTATATCACAGATTTTGTCTCTAAAACAGGTAAATCTCTGCTAATCTGAAAAGAGGGTTTAGTGCCAAGGCTGTTTTTAAGCTTGGGCTCTAGACAGAGGTGGAAAAGTTTTCTTTATCCTTTAATCCTCATAATAACTTAACGCTGTGAATGAAAGAGGTAGTGTGTGTGTGTGTGTGTGTGTGTGAATCTTTTTGTGAACATGGGTCTACGCTGAGTTCGAACAGGGACGTGGATCTTGACTTGACTTGAACTGACTCTAACATACGGCGCCTGACGAGACCGACGTGAAGCACAAGACCTGACACCTCGATGCCCTCGGCATGTCACAGCAACCCCCCCCCCCCTGCTCTTCAGGCCACTCACACACCCGCTGCTCCATGTGTTTCTGAGGGGCGTTCAATAAATATACTGTGGGCGCAATCTGAACCTCCAGACATGGACGTGCTCCGTGTCAGGGGGGATTATCTGCTGAATCATGCTTTTGGCCGGACAGCTGATCTGGAGTGAGATTTTCATCCAATCAGAAGGTCCAGACGGCTCCGACTGAGCTGACCACCGACTGTCCAGTCTCATGACTGGTGCATGTGAGCAAGGGGACTGGGAAGCAGCTGTGTGTGTGTGTGTGTGTGTGTGTGTGTGTGTGAGTGTGTGTGTGTGTGTGTGTGTGTGCAGGCAAGGGTGAAGTGATCCTTTGAGGAGGATGTGTGAAGTGATCACTCACATCATTCATGTTCATGATCAAACATGAACCAGACCTTGTATATTTCCAGGTAAACATCAGTAAGGAAATGAAAGCTAATGACAGTGAATCACTCCTTCTATAAAGTGGAGATACCCCAAGGATTCCAGGTCAACCCACTGTGGCAGCGCATCCATCACTTTATGCCTTAGCTTGTGTTGTGTTGCAGTTCCCGTCATTTGTGCAGAATATTAGATCCGCTAACAACTGTTTATATCGACCTCCTCCGAATGCTGACCGCAGTCAAAGGACACGAGGAGAATTGTGCTGGAGGATCAGGTTCAAGCCTGTTTCACACGTTCACATGCACTGAATGAAGTCACCTCTCTGGTCCCACTCTTCATTCTGATCAAACAGCTGAAGAGTCTAAACATGGTCCCACTTGGCACCAGCTCCTTCACCTTGAATCCCACTTGGAGCCAGAGTAGATCTGGGACCCCTAGTCCACCCTGGTCTACTGGTGTTTGAGGTTTTCTCACACCTGTCCGTGGCAGGTTTCCATTCCAGAGGAACTTAGAACGTAGGTGCACAGGTTGTTTTCAACTCATTGTCCTGAGAGGTGGAATCCACAGTATACGTTTTCTGTCATCGTTCTTTTTGTGCATGAAATCAAAGGTACAGAAACAAATGTGATCATCATCTCACTGTTGGTCCCCACATGGAAAGATCAAATGATACCATGAGCCTTCATTCATTCATTCATTCCCTTTCTCCTTTTTTCATTCACATCCCTGGGAGCAGCAACCAGACGTGTTGGAGTTGTTAGAAACAACTTGTGCAAGACAGAACATAAATGCTTCCGTCTGCCTGATTATTCTGATGTGGAGGAGGTTTATGGCTTATCCCGCTGCTCACCACAAGAGGGCAATCAAGACACTTTGGCTCATTTCATCTGTTCTTCCACAGTGGAGAGAGTTCACAGTGACAGCGTCTCAAGAGAGAGACATGCAGAAACAGTATATTGAGAGAGAGAGAAGAGAATCTATAGAGTAATATGTAGAAAGTACAAAGTATATATATATATATATATGAATTGTATTCGGACCTTAAAGTGCAGATCAGTACAAACAGACATAACATATAAACAACAGAGACATCATTGTTCTTGTCGTGCAGCGTTGTACCGATGCTCTGTGAACTCAGGGCCTCATCTCTGTCCTTTCATCCTAACTTCTAGACCTTTAACAGATTAGATCAACTCACGACACTTTCCGGCCCTTTCTTTTGAATCGTATTTCTCATCTGCATCGGTTCATTGGTGCTTGAGGACTTTTATTTGAATTCCATTCCTGGAGCTTGAGCAGCTTCACAGCATGGTGTCATGGCGCTGAGAATCAGGATCACAATCAGTGAACTCTTTTTATCTTTGCGAGTTCATTTGGGAAGATGCTCCTGGCCCTTGATTTCTGTGGCTTTGTCGAAATAAGTCGATGAATTTCTGTTCAACAGTGACATCAAAGTGTGTGAGCTTTATGAGATTAGAATCCCTCTTACAGAAATATACCTCCTATGTGCTCGATTGTCTTGTGCGTGAGGAGAAATGGATTCACAGCCTGTTGTTTCTGGTGTGGAGCAGCAGCAGCAGCAGCAGCAGCAGCAGCAGCAGCAGCAGCAGCAGCAGCAGCAGCAGCAGCAGGGCTTCAGAGCGAAGGCGCAGTTGCGCACATTGTGTCTGTGCTCCTGTCGAGTTCTTCCAGGGGCCTGGCTGATTTTGGACTGACATACATATATATATATATATATATATATATATATATATATGTTTAGAGTTTCAGCTGCTGTAGCTCTTTTCACACGCCAGCGAACCTGCTCACAGGTGCCATCGTGCCGTTTGCCGTTTCAGACGTCATTCTGCCGTCGGTGCTGCTCTGCTGTAAAACCCAGTGAGATCAGCAGGCTGAGAGAATCACTCCACAGTGTTTTCTGACCGGTTTCGCCGTGGAACACACGGCCAGCGCCAACAATGAAAGGCACGCCCACCGTGATCTGAGCCCCACTCCTTCATTATGGATCAGCAGCAGCGGGGGGCTCCCTCCAATTAGTTGCGTTGGCTCGCGGGGTGAAAGAGTGGGCACTGTTTCCACCCCAGGGCCCGAAGGGCATCAGCGCCTCAGACTCCGTGTCGGCAGCCAATCGCTCGCTCTCCTTTTCTGTCTGTTGTGTCCATCAGCTCTTGTCTGTTTGCTCACATTGTCTTTTGAAATATTATTTTCTTTTCTCAGTCACACTTTGACCTCGGAATCCTTTTTCACACTGGCTAAAAAAACTCAACAAAATGTTCGCACACCTTGCTTTTGTTTGTTCAGCATCTGCTCTCAGACCCATTCTGTCGCTCGAATGGCTCTGGCATCAAAGAGATGGAGCAGTTACCTTCTGTGAACATTTGTACTTCTAATTTCCATTTGATTTAGTCAGCGCAGACACTTCGTGGTCCTGAAGCAGTTTTATCTTTTGGGCTCTTCTCATGTCTGCGGGAAAAGAGTCACTTTAAGGCACTCGTGTCCAACTCCAGGCTCGTTGGCCTCAGCATTTCCTGTGGCCTGCGACAGCTCAAACTATGACTGTCTCAAAGTAAAAGCACATTTCCCATGAACTTTTGTAGTAATTACATTACTTGACATACTTTCAGGCACCTGTTATCACAACCAGTAGAGTAGTCAAAGACATTTGATTGGCATTTGATCTATTTCTAGATCATCAATCATTTTCAACACATATCGCTGTCGAATACGTGAGGGGATTTATTTTTCCTGGACTCTTCGACGTGCCCCCTCACTCTGCCTCTCTTTGTGTTGCAGCTGGGCTCCGAGTGGACGGCTCCAGGCGAGTTCAGCAAATTCAGGTCCCAGTCCTCCAAGTCTGCGCAGTAAGTATCTGTGCTCATCGCTCACGGTCACATTCTGTCGTTTCTCGGCCCAGATTCTGAAACAGAAACCTGACGGACCTCTGAGAGGAGGCTACAGATGTATTTGTGCTGACAGATGAAAATATTTTAGAGCTTCTAAATAGTACAAATTCGATCATGATTACATACAGTCAGGACGAAGATGAAAAGTACTGTATTTTTTAGTGAAATAACAATTTGAGGTTTTCTTGTTGCGCTTTAATAAAAGCACAAAGTCCGTGAAGATCGTTCAAACTCAGGCAGCTGCTCAGAGTTCACAGCGTCTCTTTGGGTTCGGAGGATGGAAGATGGACAAAGTTACAAAAAGGCAATTCATGTCTGATCGCACTTTGGTTTGAGTGGTCATTTTTCTGGTCGGGAATAATTGGGAGAAATGTCTTGATTGACAGCTTATTGTAGATATACATGTATATAGTTAGTTGCATGAAGAGAGTTAATTGTTATGTATTAACATTGTTAAAATAGTTGAATTTTGGGCCAAGTCTTTGACAGATGTGATCTCCCTCTTTCTCTATTGAATCTGTGGTCATCAATGTGGCGATCGATACTCAGTCATCGTGTCAAGACTATTTCCAGATTTCCAGTTTTGTTTGTATATTATCATAAAACGTTCACAGTGGACGAGACCTGGCTCTGAAATCCCCCTTGAGAGTAAAGCGGCGCTCATTTGGTCGTCTGAGAAAATGAGCCTCTGGTCGTTGGAGTGAAGCTCAGAGCAGAGCAGCGCGATGAAGAGAGATGACACATCATGAACTCCACCAGACGCTGATGGAAAACTGAAATGAAAACAAATAAATGTACATCAGTCAACGTTCACCTCCGACAGCCAGACTGTTTGTTACTTAGAAACGTAAACACTCGGTGCAGCTCCTCTGCAAACAAAGGAGAATTCATTATTTACATGTGGAGCAATGACGTGATTCTCTGCTTTCAGGGACGATGAGATGATGATGTTTATATGTTGCGCAGAGAAAATAGATCTGGTGTCTCAACCTCCACTCGACGCAACTAAAGGAGGAATGGGAGCTTGCTTCATTGCCTCCGTGGCTAATGACCCCGTCTACTGCCCCAGTCAATAATACACAGGGTGCCTCATTCAAACACACCAAGAGAGAAAGGAAAGGAAAACACACGTGACAGAAACACAACTCAAACAGGATGAGCAGCAATGAACCATGAGGAAGAAATCAACAGGGTCCCGTTTTGCCCTGGGGGTCTCAGTGTCGTGGCCAGTGACACTGCAGCCAGACTGAGGCTGGATTCAAACCGGCCACCTTCTCTTCTAAAGACGGCTGCTCCATCCACTCAACCACTGCTGCCCCTACTTAAAGGTGCAGTGTGTAACATTTTGGTCATTTCTATCACTTACAAAGGAATTCTATCCTGACATTTTCATGAATTTATAATCACCTGTATTATTTTTCCTATCCCCCGATAATGATTCGCGCATCGTGGACGTAAACATAGTAAACACCTTTTGAGTTTCAATCATAGCATATATCGTATCAACTTTATTTATAAAGCACTAAACAGCCACGGCTGGACAAAGTGCTGCACATAAACAGAAGTAATATATACATAATATATATAAAAAAAACAATATAAGAACAATAAAATATTACAGATAATAATGTTAAAACAATGAAACACTAAAACAAGAGCAGAGTCTCATGTTGGAACATGGAGGTTCTGCTGCATGTTCAGAAGGTGAGGGTGAGGTGATACAACATTCAAACTCACCTCCAGATGTCACCAAATCACACACACTGCACCTTTAATGTAATCAGATCATGGATGTTTGGATCAAAGGCATCATGCTAAAAGGATTTGTGAAGTCATTGTGTGACGTTTTGGTTCATGTCTATTTGCATTTATGTTGTTTCTTGTGTTGCGCGTTGCTTTGTTCCTGGACCTTTGTGTAACTGCTGTGTTGTGATCAAAGTCTTTGTCTCAGACTGTCTCGTCCGTCGTGACCTTCAGATTTGACTTGTGACTTCCGCTTTCGAGTTGTGACTTGCTGAGTCACGCGACGGCTTGTGCATTTACATATCCTGGATTTAGCTTTGATTCTATGACTAGTGCGTTCATGTTGTTGCTTTTGTGTTGGTGTTGTGGCTCGTGCATTGGTGTTGTGGCATTTGGCTTCTGCTGCGAATGTGAACGGTTGAGTTTGTGTGAGATCTTTCATCCATCCTCATCTGAACTGTGAACGGTTGAAGCCTCTTTCTGAGGTCAGATACTGGCACAAGTTTTTTATGACATTAGCATAAAGAATGTTCTGTGTGCTCTGGACTAAGACGGTCATTGGACAAGATTTGAATCATTTACCAATACACAAACTATTATATTATTATTATTAATATTATTATTCTTGTTGTTGTTATTATTATTATTATTATCATCGTAATTGTTTTGTTTTTTTCTTCCCCTCAGGAAATCATAGTTTCATACTGATCCGTTGTTGTTTGTTGGTTTGAATTATTGTAGATTAACAAAAAACGGAACAAATGTTCTTGAAATGGAACGAAGGACCACATACGAGAAAATAGCTGATTTCTTTTACAAAGATTTGACAAAGGATATCTGGTAGACTATCATTGAGAGTGTGTATGTTTGTTCAAATATAATCATTTGGAATGTTTTTAAGAATTGAAATGGGGCGTGATGAAGGAAGTGTTGGTGGAGCTCTGTGTTTGACCAAGTCTGACAATGAAAGTGACATGAGTTATTGCCCCCGACTAAAGGGTACAACCCTCTTGTACATTTAAAGAATAAACCAAAGTAAGAAGCGCCAACAGCTTATTGTTTCTTATACTTCAGTCACGTTAGTGTCCCTTTGCGCCCGTCTCGTGTTGGATCGTCAGTGTCGTCACAACAGCTGGATGAGTGACAGTAAGAGTCATGATGAGTGACAGTAAGAGTCAGCTGAGGAAGCTCGTCTCCGTGTCTCCTCTGTGGAGCAGCTGCTGGAGCATGTGGACGCAACTTTCAGGAGACTGACATTTGCTTAAATTCTACAAAGCAAGCAGCTCGGCGCCGCATGCCGCATGCGCCCGTCTCACGCCTGACCACATGCTCCACGTCAGCTGTATGTCGGTTGGTGTTTCATGTTTGAGTGGCTCAAGCTGGGATGTGACTGACAGTTGGTAGAAGATTAGAGGAACTGTACTTTGAGAGATATCTGGAACTAATCAGCACTGCATGGTAGAATCTCATTAGCATGAGGGGGTGGGACTGGGGGGGAAATAAGCAAATAAGTGGAAGTCAGCTGTAAAGACATTGAGTTCTATGTGCTGGATGCAGGTGGGTTTCCAAACACCAGTGTCTCACCCACATTTCCACCCACTGGTTTGATGATTGAAATCAAAGATGGCTGGTGTGACCTTTGACCAGGGTACGATGAGGTTCGGAAGGAGCGGACTGATGTTTAAAGGTGCAATGTGTACCATTTTAAAATATTACAAAACAGTTACAAACTGTTACATTATCATCAATTTATAACCACCTAAATGTTTTTTTTCCATGAAGCACCTTTTAATAAGCACAATAAATGTGTTGACATGAGTGAAAGTGGACACATTAAACATCGTTTGCGTTTTAATGACGTCGACCAGAGGTTCTCCTCTCTGCTCAGAAGGGTGAGGGTGAGCTGATGGATACATACATGCAACTTCACCTCTAGATGTCACCAAATCTCACACACTGCACCTTTAACATGTACACACTGGAAAACAACGTATGCCGATGTTGCCCTCTAACGTGCCCCTTTAACTCCGCTCTCATTTTTCATACGCCTTCTTCTATATGCACATTGCAAACTCCCCATCAGTTTTCTCACGCTTCACGGAAGGAGATGACTCAGCCTCTCCTGAGGAGAATCCCAACCCAGAGGAGAGTGACCATTTATGTCACAGGGAGAGTTCTCACTATCTATAATTGAATCACTTAAGCACCATGGCTATTAGCCAGTGAGGAGGCTCCAGGATTTCGAGGGCGAGTGCTCGGATGAGTCAGGTCACAGGAACACCGACGGGGAGGAGCTAACATCGTACCGCTTTACTGCAGCCGCCCGCTCCGAGTCTGTGTCTGACTTTGGTGTCTTTGTATCTCGCTGTGTTGGGCTGTAAACACCAACCTTAAAGGTGCAGTGTGTACCACTTAGATCGAGAGGTGAAGTTGCATGTTGCAGGAGAACTTAGAGGACACGTAGCGTAAGATGTTTAGAATGTCCTCTCTGGGCTACTTTACAAACATGGCGGCCACCGTAGAGAGGATCCGCTCCTCATGTGAATATACATTAATGGGCTCATGTAAGAGTGATGGAGAAAAAAGGTGATTATAAATTCATGAAGATGTCAATATGTGATTTTTTTGTAGTATTTTTTAGAAGTGACAAAAATGACCCAAATCTTACACACTGCACCTTTAATGCAAAACGTCCTTGCTCAAGGTCATTGCATCATGCAGCAGCTGAACAGGAATCACGCTTTGTGCAGAGATTTTCTGTCCAACTTTCCTCCCTCAGGCTTTTTCATGCGCGATGGCAGCAGACTCAGATCCATGGGTGTGTTCATGTGTGTGTGCAGAGGTTTGGATTGAACCACGATGTCTTTGGGCTGTTGATGCACATTTCTTTCGCTGTCAGAGTCGGACCTAACTCTTGATCGGCAGTAATGCGTTCAAATGATTGCCAAACATCGAGCTGCTTCTGATCAAATGTGATTAGAAGATAGTGATCAGCTCTAAAATAGAGACAGGACTCTATCTCTTTAGTTACGTGGAAGAAAGATGGAGTGAAGGAGCTGTATCTCTGTGTTAGGTGATGAAGAATGAGGAAGATGAAGAGTGTTGAAAGCAGTGGAGAGAAGGGACATAAGGGGATCGATGTTTGAAACAAAGCAGAGGGAAGAGAGAGAGAGGATTTGTTGAGGCTGTGGGGAAGAACAGAGTGATAGGTCTCTGATGGATGAGTGAAATGCATGAGGAGTGAGAGAGAGCGAGAGAGAGAGAGAGCGAGAGAGAGAGAGAGGATTTGTTGAGGCTGTGGGGAAGAACAGAGTGATAGGTCTCTGATGGATGAGTGAAATGCATGAGGAGTGAGAGAGAGAGAGAGCGAGAGAGAGAGAGAGCGAGAGAGAAAGAGAGAGGATTTGTTGAGGCTGTGGGGAAAAACAGAGTGATAGGTCTCTGATGGATGAGTGAAATGCATGAGGAGTGAGAGAGAGAGAGAGAGAGAGAGCGAGAGAGCGAGCGAGCGAACAGGGATAAAGGTGGCGCTGGTGCAGCGCCTCAGGGCAGCCTCAATGTAATTTGGTGAGTGCGCTCAGGCCATGTCTTGTCGGGGGCCACCTTTGGGTATCGTGGGGCAATATAGTTGCGGGGGGGGGCATGGGGCAGTGACAGGTTAGATAGCATTAATGAGAAACTGAGTGGAGGACAGAGAGGAGACAGTGAGGGGAAAGAATCAAGAGGTTGTAGCTCGAGGGCCAAGAGGAAGGGACAGGAAGAGGAAGTGGACTTCTTACCCAGCCGCTGGATGATGA
>JAFBJT010109074.1:5043-23398 GCA_016785325.1 Chascanopsetta lugubris
GAGGGAGAGAGGAAGAGTGGAGGGGTGGGGTGGGGGAGGGCGGGGGGGAGGAGGAGGGGGAGGAAAGGGGGAGATAAAAGAGCTACAAATGAGAGATTTCCCTGTGAGGCGCATAAATCAGCAGACTATGAACAGCACAGCTCAGAGCCTGACTCCCAGGCTGCGGACCGGGGCCTCGCCATCCTAACAGACACACACACACACACACACACACACACACACACACACACACACACACACACACACACACACACACACACACACACACACACACACACACACAACACACACACACACACACACACACACACACACACACACACACACACTCTAATACCATCTCCCTGCATGCACGGGACCACTGAGGTAACATCCCAGCCTCACGTCACACCTACATGTGTGCGTTCACAACATCAGAAGCCACCGAGGAAGCTGACACACACATCGTCTGCGTGCAGCTACGCCAGAGCGACAGGAAGTGAACGCAGCGGGAGGAGCAGGAAGAACCAAAACGAGTAACGTGCATCATTGCAGCTTGAAGAGGGAAATTTTTTTTAAAGTGTTAAAAGGCAGAGCTCTGGTGACGGTTCTCCGTGTGTGAACGTGGCTCCGACACAACTCAGCAGTAAAGTGAACAAGATCCTGCTTTTTGACCACAGACTTTTTGGGACACCAAACACCCACCCACACCCAGCGAGAGGAAAGACCATATATGGTCATGGAGGGGAGGAACCGGACAACATATGTGAGTTTCTAAGGAAGCAGGAAGGAGTGGGGGTGCTGGAGTACGTTTTTCCATGTTTTAGCAAAGAAAACAGGGGAATTTAGGGGATAGGGGTCATACGAGACTGGCTCCGCTGCCTCGGTCGGAATGAAACACAAATGTACATGTGGGCGCACACACACACACACACGCACACACACGCTCTAATTAAAAGCATAAGGTTGCTGATATTTCAGGAAAGCCTGCGGTGAGAGCCAATAATGCAATTCCGTCTAACTTGACCTGCCTGTGTATGTGCGTGCATGTGTGTGTTTGTGTGTGTGTGTGTGTGTGTGTGTGTGTGTGTGTGTGTGTTGGCAACATCCCCACCATCACCCCCACAGTGGCTTAGCAGCTCTGGTAAAAAGTGAAAAAGTGTGTTCTGGGAATTCTGGTGGTCCAACATGCATGAGCCACGCCCCTGTGGTCCATCCATTCAGTTTGCAGCAACACCAAACAACACACACACACGCACACACACACTGTGATGATGCTGGTGATTTGAGGCCCCACATGTGCCTGCAGCTAGATGAAATACACCTGGGGGTCAAAACAGCATGATGAGCGCAGAGAGAAGACGTCACCACGAGCTGAGAGATGAACAGGTATATGAGTCTCTGCATGAATCACATCAGCGTCTGAAGTTCAAACACAAGCTCACCACTTATCATGGTCTCTCTCTCACACACACACACACACACACACACACACACACACACACACACACACATACACACAGTCCCCATTAAACACATGCATGTACAGTACGTGACTCAATATTACTCATTGACATGTAATCACGATGACGATCATGGTCCCCACATACCAATGTTTCAATACCTCCCCCTGATAATGGTGTGAGCAAGAGAGCAGTGAAGGGAATTAGGACGTTTTCCACAATATCAAATAACATGCTGCAACAACATCTGACAACAGATGTTGCCCTTTAATAATAGAGAATTAAAAATAAAATACAAACATGGCTCATGGTGCAAATTCCTAAAAAGATCCTGAATCGGTGCCCCACGTATTCCGTCACTTCTCGAGTAGCTAAGTCTTTGTGAGTCCCACAGTGAGGAGATCTGCAGTGCAGCAGCTGAAATGTAGTATATACACTAGTCAGCCCTAATCACAGTAAATAAATAAAACATTGAGTTGAAATTATATTTAAACACTACGAGAGAACAGTCCAAAATCTCACTCTGGTCAATTTAGGCCAAGTGACACAGATAAAAAAAACGAACTCTGAATTTAATTAAATAAATAAAGACAACATTGATTTTTGACAGAGATGAAAAAAATGCTTTTAATTCCAATTTGTGTTGTTTCATTTTTGATTAATTCATGAGAATGTTTGATAATGTTACTGCTTTCAATATACAGGACACAACGATAAAGCTTTAACTGGTTTGTAAGAATAAAAAAATAAAAGGATCCACCCATACATGCTCATCATCAGAGCTTTTATTTTGACGATACCTCGCTCACAGTGACAGGATGGAGCTCCCCTGAGCTTTACGGAGTATTTTAGAATTTAAAAGCTGGATGTTTGAGTTTTGTAGTCTGCAGCTCTGCTGTGCCGACTCTCTCTCTCTCTCTCTCTGTTCTCATGGGATGCAAACAGCAGATACCTCACACTCTGCCGTGCACTGGCCTACCTACACACACACACACACACACACACACACACACACACACACACACACACACACACACACACACACACACACACACACACACACACACACACACAGCAGAGAGCTGGGTTTTGGACGTGGTGGAGAACAGCGCAAATAGTGAATTGAATGTTGGGTTGAATTTTTCTCTGAAGGACAGATACAGTTCCATAACTCCACATTAACAGAGTGTGGCAACATGTCTGCTGCTGCTGCTGTAAATAAGCAGCTGCTTTGCCAGCAAGTTCCCCATGTCAACAAAAGATCTCCCAGAGTTCCTGATTTCAATTTCATACGCTCTGACCTGCTCCAGCTCTTGTATGTAACACAAGCCCTCTGCTCATTAAAAGAGCCTTATCTCCACTTTCATGTTGGACTGAAGTTTCCAAAACCAAAGCATTTCAGGCGGTTTTCCTTTTTTCTTTTTACCCCCATGATGGTTTGAGATCACGGCCCCAGATTTTGCAGCAGAAGCAGCAGCAGCAGCAGCAGCAGCAGCAGCAGCAGCAGCAGCAGCAGCAGCAGCAGCAGCGGTGCAGACACAACCCTGCATCTGCTAAAGTTAGATCCAACTCTGCTGGAAACAAACACACCTACGCAGCCGAGGCCGAGCAGCAGAGGAAGAAGGCAACATCCTTTGACCGTGCAGCGGGCATAAATCTAACTGTATCACTGTCAGCCCCGCATGCAGTGCAGCATCCACCTCGCTTAAGTGTCCTTGAGCAAGAGACTGAATCCGCCGGCTTTGGCCCCGGCTGTAACTGACCCTGCAGTCTGATCCGCAGGCGGCAGAGAAAAGGTGAATTTCCCTGCGGGGCTCAAATATCGCGTTATTATTACAGTATGTTTCTTACACGCTGCACAGCACGGAGAGGCACAGCTCAGTATCACTGGAGCAGGATGTGTGTGTGTGTGTGTGTGTGTGTGTGTGTGTGTGCAACTATGCCGTACCACATCACCCTCCATCATCGTGAGTTGAGGGGTTGTGGTTCCTAGAGAAGCACTTTACTTAAATTAGACCCTCAACAGCTCGACATGCAGGTGTCAGTGTGTGTGTCTGCATGGGTACTACGTTTGTGTGTGTGTGTGCGTGTGTGCATGTGTGTGTGTCAGACAGTCAGTGTGTGAGAGGAGACTGGGAAGAGAGAAGAGCAGGATCAGCAGACAGTGAACAAGAGACTGAAAGAGAGGGAGAGAGAGAGAAAACAAGCAAGCAAGCAGAGGAGAGAGCGGGGGAGGACTATGAGCAAGGAAGTGAGAGAGAGAGAGAGAGAGAGAGAGAGAGAGAGAGGGGGGGGGCAGAGAGAGAGGGACAGAGAAAAAATGTAGGTGAGAATAAGGTCTGGTCTTATTTAAGTGTCCGCTCTTTATATTCCTGCATTGCTGTAATGTTTACACAGGAATAAGAGATATTATTGGATGGATCCACAGAGGAACGGAAGAGCAGGGAAAAAAGAAAATAAACGACAGAGAGGGAACAGAGGATAATGGGGTACAGGGGAAACTGCTTGTAATCAATCTTGACTTAGTCTCATATTAATTCCGATTTTTTACGATCTGATAAAAATCTGGCAATTATTGATTTCTCATAGAAATCATAAAAAGATAAATTAGAAAATAACAATTTACCAAAGTGAGTCAAATATGACACCAAATAGAAAATCATATTTTTATATCTAACAGAAAAGGACAGATTTGAGAAGTAAAAAAATGCTTTTGCACAGAATAACTGAATTTAAAGATTATTTTGTTTTTCTCAATTTTCTTTTTCATTCATTTTAGCTGCGTCTCCAGTGACGCGGCGAAAAATACATTGTTATAATTAGCAGGAAAATATATTTAAATCTGTTCCCAGACAACATCAAAACAGGAAGTTGGACCTCTGCAGAAAATACAACAAATAAAACTCCATGAGATTGCATGCATTTGTTACACAAACTGTCTGTCAATAGAAATAGCTTCCAATTCAAAGTTAAGATGTGTTCACAGAGGGTGAGCAGTACACCAGAAAATTAATTAATTAACAACTTTTTAAAGAAATAATTGGTCACGGGTTTTGAGTTTCTGAGAAAAAAATAGATACATTCAACCTCCAGATTGTAAGTTGTGAGAAATTGTGGTATTTTTACTATGTCAAACATGTGGAATGTAAATACTTTTATCATGAGATGTGGAGCTGATTGTGACCAATAAAACAATTCCATCAAATATAGAATCAAAACTAATTGTAGAAATGTAGTTTTACGCTATAAATTGAATTACTTGTTGATGAGCATGACTATGAGAAAAACCAGTTAAAAAAAGACCCTACTACAACAACAAGGCTAAAATCACTGATCTATAGTGATGTGTCATTCAGCTTCGGTTCTAACTGTTACGTCATGTTTTTAGATTACAGATGAATAAAAGAGAAACAAGTGGAAGAGATGATAAAACATGTATGAGACTAAACCAAGACAAAGAGGTTTTCATGAAATCACACACGCGCGCGCACACACACACACACACACGAGATAAGTGCACACGCTACAGACGTGGCTGTATTATGCATGCAGCCATGCTAGCAAACATTACACAAACAAACATCAAAACCAGTGGAAAAGACAGTAGACAGTTATTAAAAAGATAAGAGAGGGCGAGAACTGAGAAGGAGAAGAGACACTTTACCAACAATCAAAGATCGAGAGAAGAAGCAGAGTGAGAGAAAGAGAGAGTGAGAGAGAGAGGAAGAGAGAGAGACAGAGGAAGAGAAAGAGAGGAAGAGGAAGAGTGGAAGAGGAAGAGTGGGACGAGAAAGAGAGTTTGCTTCTAATCAGCCGGGATCCAAAATTTAGACAGGCACACACAGAGGCACAAGCAGTCCCAGTAGGATTAGGACCTCAGCCCCTCGTGTGTGTGTGTGTGTGTGCGCGCGCATCCCACGAGACTGATTAGCCATGAATGACTGATGACGGATCTTTGTTGTTTTTTCTTTCCACCCCATTTTTTGCTCTCTCACTCTCTCTCCCCCCTCTCTGTCTCTATCCGTCTCTCTTTCTCTCTCTTGCACTGTTTTCTTGTTTTCCTTCTTACTCTCAGCTTGGGCAAAAGCATGGGAGGGAACACACACACATACACACACACACACGCGCAAAGCTGCACACAGCTCCATGTATATTCAACGAAAGCTCCTGAATATACTTAATGCTTTCATGTGTGTCACTGTGTAACGATCCATGCTGTTCCACACAGCTGCTTCTCTCTCTCTTACTGCCTCACACACACACACACACACACACACACACACACACACACACACACACACACACACACACACACACACACACACACACACACACACACACACAGACTGACACACACATGCAGATATGAACCTATTTCCTCTTTAAGAGCACATCTCTCTCACCAAACACCGGGCCTGTTACATACGCAGGGTGGCGACGCCGCGGCTTGAAGGGCTGGATCGCTCGGGAGCCGTAGTCCGACCAGTCTGCCTCCTTTAACCTCACCTCCAGATGAACCTACAACCCCCTCCATCCATCTGAGCGGCTGACAGCAAAACAAACTGGACATAGACCCGCCTGAATGGAGGCCATTACAATATGAATGAGCCAAACAGAGCTGAAATGAATCGAATGGAGAAGCAAAACAAAACAGCCGAGAAAAGGGCCCCGGCCGAGTCAAGCGAGTCAGCTCCAGTGACGATGAGTCAGGCATAAACGTGACCCCGGGATGGATAAACCGCGGGCCCCTCTCAGGTGTCTGGTTGCCGCCCGTGATAAAAGTTGCCGTGGTTGCACGGGGCCGGGCCTTTTCTCTTTTTTTTCTTCTGTTCGCGGTGCGCAGAGGAGACCTGTGAGGAACTAGCCAGACTGTGACATCATGTCTGTCCCCGGTGCTCAGTGATGTCACCTCTGTCACGGCGTGTAAACAAGGGATCGTCTTGACCCCTCTGAAGAAGTGGGAGACCATAAAGTAGTGTATATAGCATCTGAAACACACACACACACACTCCAGCCTCAACCGTTACACATGCCTGTGCCCCGCTGTTCTTTATTTTTATTTTGAATAATTGAAACGTGTATTTACTCACTCACTCACTCCTGCACTCACTCACTTGCTCACTCCTGCACTCACTCACTCACTGTTTTAATAAGCTCCACCTCTAATTGGAATTGATTGCAATGCATCATCTAGGTAAACATGCTAATTTCTTCTTATAGCGCGCTAGCTTAGCCGCGAATGTTTGCTGCAAAACTCATGATTTTACAACATGGGACAGATTCCAATTTTTTTTTTCATGAATCACTGTTCGGACCAAGGCGCAACACTCCATGTGACAGTGAGATGAGGGAGCTTCACCCGATTCAAGGCCGAGAGAAGATTATGGGGCAGGTCGCCATGGCAACATTGTCACTGGTTGGCTTCACCTTCATCAGACTCGATGGACCGGCACAGAACGAGGCAGACTAATGGCAGACAATGGCAAAGGTGTTATCACCTTTAATTAGCGGTTCAAACAGTCATGGGTCTACCTGCTAACTCTAACAGGAAAGTAGCTTTATTCATATGAAACACCTCATCTTGCATTTTAAATGAGCTAGAACACACACACAGGCACACATACACACACAGACACACACACACACACACCTCTTGCACAGAGTATAAGAAGCTGTTTTAGCCTTGTGTTTTGCGGGCTGTTTAAAATGTCATTTTTCTCTCATTCCTCAGACTTCAAAGACGCCGCGCTGAGCTCTCACTCCCTCTTGCCAAATCCTCCAATCTTTTCTGATTTAGTGAGTTGGCCACGGGCCGAGCAGCACCGGGACGGGCCCGTTAACAACCGGCCCGAGCGGTGGGGGAGATAGAGAGAGATGAGGAGGAGGAGGAGGAGGAGGGAGAAGCAAATAAAGCAATGTGGAAAAAGGAGAGGAAGCAGAAGCTGAAACCGAGACAGAAATAGGAGGAGTATACTGAGAGAATCGGGCCTGCTAACAATGCAGAGATGGGAGTGGATGGAAGAGGTGGTGGTGGTGCTGCTGGGGGGCGGGGGGGGGGGGGGGTCGATTGAAAGGAATGGAGAGGAGAAGAGGGAGCAAAAAGAGGAGGAGGGAGAAGAGCACAGGGAGGAAGGAGGAGGAGGAAGAAGGGCTGGAGGACCACTCGAAAAGCCAAGAGGAGTGAAGGGGAATCGAAAGAGGGAAGCAGAAGGAGGAGGGCGAGCATGTGGCTGAAGAGGAGGAGGAAGAAAAGGGGAAGAGAAGAGAGAGAGAGAGAGAGAGAGAGAGAGAGAGAGAGAGAGAGAGAAGCACATGGACACAGGAAGTCTGGCGCTTGCCGCTCACATGCCAAGTCATCAGATGGCGGTGTGTTCGCACCCCAGAGATGTCGCAACCAAACGCACCCCACTCCCTTCAAATCACTGCTACGGACAATAAGCAGCTGTTCACACGTCGGACCACGAGACAAAAGTCTTTCTGTCAGCGGTGGCGAAATCCGCCTCAGAACAAATGCCAGCTTCAACCCCCAAAAGCTCCCACATCAAAAAATAGACTTGATGTATTCAAAGGTCTCTTATCTCTCCACTTATGTGACCTCTGGGGCAGCAAACACAGTGATCGTGAGGTCACACCGATTCCACACACACACGCAGAAATACATTTGGACGACTTGTGGTTGGGATATCAAAGCATACACAACATCGTGATTTGTGGCGGAAATGATCTTTAACGACTCAATATTGTGCTGGTGGCCGCTTCATGGGTTCGTTCCATTTAATATGATGCAATAAATACGTTAATTTTATCTAAAGTCCACCGCTCTGTGATCCTGTGTTTAGCTAATACAATTCTTCTTCTTTGGAAGAGCACATTTCTCTCTATAGATTATAAATATTTGTTTACTCACAACAAACATGTTGATGTGATATTGCAATAGAAGCACACAATGGCATTTAATGACTATTGTAGCTGTAGGTCTATACAACTACATGTAGCGTGACTGGAATGAGTGATAATAAAATAAAATAAAACAATGAAATAAAATAAAACATACAATAATAAAATTAAAATAAAATAGGAATATAACCAATTGTACAAAGTTGGTATACATAGAACACTGATATACTGACATAAATGTTTGACAAATTTAGCAGCTGTGAACACATTTTTTTCTGTAGCTGTAGGTCTACACAACTACATGTAGGGTGACTGGAATGAGTGATAATAAAATAAAATAAAACAATGAAATAAAATAAAACATACAATAATAAAATAAAATAAAATAGGAATATAACCAATTGTACAAAGTTGGTATACATAGAACACTGATATACTGACATAAATGTTTGACAAATTTAGCAGCTGTGAACACATTTTTTTCAATGGCAAAGTGCCAATCGAGCAATTTTTTGTCAAAGTCGTGTTGGATGCCGCAAATGTGGAAAACAACCCATCTGAACCAGCTTTGTATTTTGGAATGAAAAAAAATCTCTGCTGAATTTTGCCAAGATGTGTAAAGAAACAACAAGTATACCAAAGTTAATGGCTATAGTTACACACAAACGCCCAAAGGCCGAGTGTGTGTGAGAGAGTGTGTGTGTGTGTGTCATAAAACTGTGAAAACTGGAAAAGGTGAACACGGCCAAAATAAAGAGGGAGAAGAAATTTGCATGTTCACACGAGTGTTACGTTTCCTTCTCTCTCGTTCAGAGACTCTTCGTCTGAATCATTTCACACTGCAGTGAATCCTTGGTATGTCCATCCTCATCATACCACAGCCAGATGTGGGCGGGTGTTATTCCTGCTTTTTGCAGGAATGCAATTTTTAAGAATGGGAAATAGTGAGTTAGTTTAGCCCAGTGTTGTGTACCTGGGTGTGATTCTCAGCGTGTGTGTTTGCTTCTATTATTTTAATTGCGGTGAATTGACGGTTTCCACTCTGGCTCCCTCGCTCCCTGTGTCCACTAACAGCTGGGCCGGCTGCAGCCTCCACCACCTGTCTCCTCCACGCAGGGGGGGTGGTGGTGGTGGTGGTGGTGGGGGGGTTGCTGCGTCTTGCACGCTACACGTGGGATGTGCGCCCTGCGCCCGGGGTACTATACTGCTGAGGGGATGGGGGCCTGGGTCTGTCTGAGCGCTCATCCACTGCTGACTCATCTCAGGGGGAGAGAGAGAGAGAGAGAGAGCGAGAGAGAGAGAGAGAGAGAGAGAGAGAGAGAGAGAGAGAGAGAGAGAGAGAGAGAGAGAGGGGCGAGTGTCTCCTCTCTCACTTTCTCTCTACTCCTGAGAGGCAGCGGAGACAGCGGGCTGAGGAGTCGGGGATGACGGCCAGTGGGTGCTGTCAGGCGGTGGTAATCTGACTGGATTACCAACCAGGTGGAAACATTCAGCCTCTCCACTCTCTCTGGCCACCTCCTCCTCCTCCTCTTCCTCCTCCCTCTTTTACCCTGCTCGATTCATCATTTATTCCCATTATCTTTATTTACTACACTCTTCCTTCCTTTTCTGAATTCCCTCTTCACCTCTTAAAGTCATTATTGCCCAAACCACACACTCTTCACCAGGAACCTCTACTTACACACACATACACATACACACACACACACACACTGTCTCAGTCCACGTCATGCTTGTGTGTGAGGGTGTGTGCAGGTAGGAGGGTGAAGGGGCGTGTCTCATCTGTCCCACGATCAAAGACAAAGACGAGAAACTTCCAAGAGGGAAGAGACATTACTGACAGCTGCATGATGAATGGACAGGGTGGCTGCATGTCTCACACACACACACACACACACACACACACACGCCCACTCACATTTACAGCAGAGAAATGGCAGAATCTCACTGGAGGATGTGGTGCTTTGCAAACAAACACAGGGGAGAATGGGAGATGAGATGATGGGCAGACGGAGGGAAGGAGAAGAGGAAAGGTCAGGGGATGAGGCCAGAGAGGACGGACAGAGACAGAAGACAGAGCGATGCATGTGGGAAAGGTTATCTGGTCTCACTGAAACATTATGATTACGCCTTTTTACTTTTTCAAAGCCCAAAGCACAAGCGGCTTAGGGGGTGAAAACTCTGCATGTGAGTGTGTGTGTGTGTGTGTGTGTGTGTGTGTTTGTGTGAGCGAATGCAACATGGATGTAAAGGCCCCGTGCCTCTGTATTACTGGGTCATACACACACACATGCACACACACACACGGTCATGTAAACAAAAACCGTCTGCTGTCTGGGAAGTAACACACCTGTTCAATGACAAGCTCTGCCACGCCCTCCATAATACTGCACACCTGTGCTACTGCAGGGTAAATCTAACCTTAATCACACACACACACAGACACACACGCTTGCACAACTGCTGCCCAGGGGCTACCATCACAGAAAAAAAGGTGAAGAAAGAAAGACAGAGAGAGAGAGAGAGAGAGAGAGAGAGAGAGAGAGAGAGACAGAGAGAGAGAGAGACAGAGAGACAGAGAGACAGAGAGAGAGAGAAGCGGTGAAACAGGGAGGGGAAGAGCTGGGAAGACAAGGGGGAGACAAAGGCTTTCCCACTGCTCGCTATCAGTAATCTAAACGTCTGTGTAATATCATTGTGGGGGCTTTATCAAACGGGGGCCGGGTCCTATGCTGTTGGTATGCAGCTGTCATTCCATCACCTTGTCAAGCGCGACCATATTCAAGCAGACACCATGCTGATCTAAATAAGAGGCTTCGGCAAATTGATGGATTGCAGGTTTTCCGGGATATGAAGAAACATGGGGGGGGGGGGGGGTCAAGAGGGATTTTTTTCTTTTTACTTTAAAAATGTCTGTAACAGATACACCCAGACTGCGCTAAAGAAAAAAAGATCTGAAACAACACCCCTTCACACAGACACACAGACACACAAGCTCCTTCCTGCCCTAGATGGTATGGCCAACCCCACATCGTATCTACCCCCTGTGCCGAGGCCTAGGGCCAAGGAATATAGCTCTCTGAGGGAGTGGATGGGGTGAGGGGGGGATGGGGGAAGAGGGGGTGGGGGGGCACAAAGGTAACCCCCCCCCCCCATCCTAACCCCCCCCTCCCATCCTAACCTCCCAGCAAACACACACACATGTCTCCCAACCCCCCATCCCAAAACAACAATCCTCAGTGCCCGTCATGTCAGTCAAAACCCCATCAGGGACATGCATGGAGAGTCTGAATATCTGGAATCTCAATACAGTGTCATGCACCTTGAGTCCCAGTGAGAGGCCTCTTGAATACATTTCAATAGTATTATCACCCTGCATTACTGCGCCTTCTCTCTGCTGGCCCTCGTCCTTTCAGCAGCGCACACAATCATTCTAGACCGGACCGTCGTGCACGTCAGCAACATCAGTCAGAGCGCAGGATAATCAGTTTAAACGGTGATGCAGGTTTGATGTGTGGCAGGATTTAGAAGCACACAGACTTATTTTCAGTCTAATTTAAAGGAGACACGCATCTGACAGGGAGTGTCTCGTGAAATGTAGAAAATACTTTATCAATGTAAAATCAATTATACAGTTTGGATTATTTTATTTAAAAAATTCAGATGTGGTATAATGTGGGCAGGAAATGATGTCAGCTATTTAAAATGCAACACAACATGATACATGAATGCATTGCATAATAATATATGGTATAATGCGTTTGTACACATTACATTTACAATGGCACATTTATTGGCGATAGAACAGATCAATTTGTCATATTTACAGTTTATTTCAACAATTTAGGTATACATATATATATATATATATATATATATATATATATACACACCACNNGTCAAATATATGTGTGAAATAAAATGCATATGGGCGAGCACAATGTGCTGAATTGTAAAATGTGTTTGGGCAATAACTAAACATTTCTGAAAACAAATCAAGCCACTAACAACACTGCTGCCTTTTTACAAGAGAAGACATGTATGAATCCAGTTTAATCTGGAGATGATAAAATATCAAACTGGTTCACTTTCAATTTTTGGAGAAGAAAGGGGAAAATAAATAATAAATAATTGTGTTGACGAGAGAAAGGAAATTGGCCAGTATTGTAAAAATAAAATAAAAATAAAATTAACAGGTTTTATTCTGGGCTGGACGTGTGCATTGGTCTTGCTGTTGTCTAAACGTAATGAATATGCAAATAAGTGGAGAGAGTGGAGACACACTCACACACTCACACACATTCATATATGCTCGAGTTCCAGCGTCTATTTAAAGAACCCTCTGCATTTGCAAATGATAATTAATGAGCTTTTTCAATGGGCACGTTCACATTCACCCAGAATGGTCCATGTACCTGTTATTAAACACTATATGATTCCGACCACAGCCTCTCTCTCACACACACACACACACCTTCCCATCCCCCCTCCTCCCCTATTGAGACAGGATACCAAAGCTACTTGTTAAATCTAATGCATGCACTGTCAACCCATTCGCACCCCGTCACGTCCCCGCTCAATATAGAAACCGGATTTTCTGGTATTAACCGCACCTCTATTAGCCAGACCCCCCCTCCCCCTTTCCCCCCCTAACCCCACCACCACCTCACCCAAGCTCTCCAACTGCTGTTGCGACCCCCAGTTTGTGACCGGTACAAACCCCTCTCCACCCCCCCCCCCCCCCACCCCACCAAGCCCACTTTAACACCACTGTAGCACCGCTCGTGGAACCACAGCACCCCACATGAAACGTTGGAGGCGAGGGAACAGCACCAACAGAGGGAAGAGCTCATACAGCTAATAGCTTTAATTTATTGTTTAATGGGAAAAATAAGCAGTGGAATTACCCAATTCTAATTAATTAAATCAAATGGCAATGATTAGTACTTTACTAATTGATGAAACCATATAAATCTATGACAAGATTACAACTAATAAGGCCTGTGCATGTGATGAAGCAGAATAATCCTTGAAGATTTTGCGTTTTAATTGTTGAGAGATTTAAAAAAGAAAAAAGACAAAAACGTGGTGGGTTATGTCGTAAATTTCAAACGTAATCTAATTTCCAAATTTCCCCTCAATGTTTTTACTTTTACGCACGAGGCTGACAAATGATATTTATTCTCGTGCATTACGCTCAGTGAGCAGCTCTGCGCCATAAACAGTTCATTAAATAAAGTCAAAACATAAAACTCTTTAATACGCCTGCGCCTTTTTGCTAATCTCCAAATGCCCACGAGGTCTGCGTAATTTCCTCCCACAGTAAATTCCAGTTTGTCCCATAGAGCCGTTTCCAACTTTGCAATATGGAGAACATATGCGCCACACAAAAGACAGTAATTGATTTTTTTCTCTCTTCCTTTTATATATAACACACACACACACACACACACACACACACACACACACACACACACACAACACACACTTGTCACATTCACACACACAGGAACCAGGCTGCGTTCACCACTGACCTGAGTGCGGAGCCATAGAGAGGTGGGACGAGTAGTACTTCCCGGGCTGGAAGTGAGCGGGGTGCTGCACGGAGCCGTGGCCGCCCTGTGCCATCCGGGACGCGGCGCTGTGCACCAGGGCGCTCCGCTCCGTCAGGAGGTGGTGCGGAGGAGCGAAATCTCGGCTTTCCATCCCGGCGAGCAGCGATAAATCCCCCCAATCCGAAAAAAAGTAAAATCCGGAGGCACCGAAGGTTCCAGGCACCCAGATGTAAATAATCCCTTTTATGAACTTCGGGCTCCCATCGCACTCAGCGGAGTTTTGGCTTCGCGAGGCAGAAACGGAGGAGTCCCCGTCATGTCCTACAACACAGAGAGAGCGAGAGAGAGGGAGGTAGAGAGAGAGTGGGAGAGAGAGAAAGAGAGAGAGAGAGAGAGAGAGAGAGAGAGAGAGAGGGAGAGAGGCGTCAGAGCGCTGACAACACAGAGCCAAGCAGGAAAGGAGAAGGCTGAGCCCAGTGTTCATGTTTACACAAATAAACAACATTTACCAACAACAATAAAAGCAATATCATAAAACAATATCCACAATCGGCTCCCATCAGTCATGTTGCATTCAATGACGAGTTGAGCCAAAGTATGAAGTATGTGCTTGTGGATAGAATAAAGGTGAGGGGAGACTTTACCCCTTCACCCTCCTCCACCTCATCATCATCTTCATCATGTGACCAAACACGATGCACTTTTTTTCGAAAAACAATCAGAGAAAAGAATGGGAACCAGAGATTTGGCTCAAGTACAGACAAACGGTACAAGAGTAACAGAGTTCTAAGGTGGTTTAGAAAAAAAGAGCGTCTCGATGAAGGACGAGTTCAAACTGAACAAGGGCCAGTCAGAAACGAGACGGACCACGGAGGCTCCTGCGTGGAACTGTGAAGACAGCAGCGTGCACCGAGGAAGAGGAATGCGAAAAGAGTGCGTAAAGACATCCAATCACACTGCCCCTGTGCGTAAAGTGTCCAAAATACACCCAACGTTTGTGCCACGGTTTAAATTAGGTTTTGTTTCTAGCTTCATTTATTGAAATATCGCGCACACACACTACTGTTAACACGTGTGTACATCAAAGAACGATCCCAACTGTAAATCCACAATATTGTAGAAAAACACAATAAAAGTGGAAGGATCACGTGTGCGTAATGGACCATAGGGGTTTGTTGTTATTCACTATACAAATAAAATGCTGAACGTCTGTTTGTGTGTTTACAGTTGTGTTGCCATAGTGTTTATGTCACTGGACAATACTGGTCCATTACACATTTATGGGATTTCAAAATAAATGTTGTAAAGAGTGATTTCACACCTGTGCTTAATGGATCAGTGGTGCCAACAGTGGAGACTTTATCTATTGTATTTAACTTAAAACTTGTTTTGCATGTGTTTCCTCGCTGTGTCACCATGGACAACAGCCTGTTTTGGATTTTTTTTTTTATGCAGCACAAGTGGAAGAATTACGCACGTGCGTGATGGATCAACAGTGTCCAGGTTTGATCAATTCAATTCAACATTTGTACCCAGATTTACTCGCTTCACCTTTGATATTTGACTCTATATTACATTTAGTGTGATTGGGGCTCTAATGTGTCGTGTTACTTATTAATGTAAACAGTGATCAATGGCAACAGCCATTTCTAGGAATTCACAAACGGAGTCAGCAGCAGTGGCCCTCGCCTCCTGAAAATGGCAAACGCCTTGGATCGCTACTACATACACACCACATAGTCAGGGTAATCACAAACACAAATCAAATCACCTTTATGCTCCGTGTGCGCGAGAGCGAGGCAATAAACAGTGGAATAGACTAGGAAATCATCGACTTTATATGTATGCCTTATAGCCCAGGTCATTTACTTAAATAGGACTCCCTGTGACGCACAGATATGGGAAAGCTGGGTGGCTTGGCTTCGCAAATACACACGCGCACACACACACACACACACCTCCACAGCAGTCCATCTCCACACGGGCCTTTCAATGCATGGCACGTCCATCTAGCGCTCCATGGATGCTGATAGCACCTCCCAACGATAAAGGAACAAAGAAAATATCAACCAGGGGCTTTTGAAGTGCGTAAGAATATATAGACTGCATGAGCTGGGGTATCCAAGTCTCCTTAAACGTGCAACACACACACACACACACACACACATATATTTTTCCTAAACACACACACACACACACACACACACACACACACACACACACACACACACACACACACACACAAGGCACGAGCAACTCAACTTTCAGGAAATGTGCAGAAAATACACTCATCTCCAAAGTTTTTGCAGCTTTGGCACAACGTGCGTGAAAACAGTGCCAAGCGTAAAATAGCCCAGATCAAAATATACATCCCAGGAGAATATTTCCCCATCAATTGAGAAGTGAATTAATCTAATTTCATATGAGAGAATCATTTTAGTACTTTTCATCGTGACAAAGGTAGAAAATGAATCACATGGAGAGAAAGGCAGGCTACTGTATTTGCGCACTGGGAAGGCAAAATGGACTCTCTCTCCTCTCCTGTCCCCCAGGCTGAGAAACAATGGCCCTTCTCTACGGGACATCAATCACACACCACTCTCGTCTGACATTTGTCTATACGTTTTTAAATTTTTTAGGCCGTAAACACACGTCCTGCGTGTTTACATTCCACGTCAACAGAGAGCCACTCAGACTGCATTTAACAACCTGGATCTAAATCCACTGTTATCGTGCGCCAAGTAAACACAGGAGAGAGCAGATCCTGCGGAACAGTTTGGAGAAAATGATCATTTGGATGTGCTGTAGTAGTGGTGGGAGTACAGTGTGTGTGTGTGTGTGTGTGTGCGTGAGGGGTTCAGACTTCCTTCCACTTCAACCAGCAGACTCCCACAAAACCCCCATACACACACACACACACACACACACACACACACACAGACACACACACACACACAGTGCACACACCTCCTCTAGCTGCCATGCAAAGGGTCAAACTAACTAACCAGCTATTAGCTTCAGTTTGCTCCAATGTTTCATCCAGAATTACGCACTGGGCTGAATCCATGGAAATAAAAATATATGGAGACTTTGAAAGATAAAAAGGGACTTAAAGGGCATCCACATTTACAGAGGATTTGGTCCTGGTGCCAAATTGTTGCCTTATGTAAATTTTATTTTTTTTTAAAAACATGACTGGGGAGTGAAATCCTGACATCAAGGGGCCCGGTGATCAGGAGAGCCAAGCCCGGCCGAGGCGAGGGCAAGCCCGGCGTCTGCACAGCCTGCGCACCGGGGAGGGGAGGGAGCAGGCAGGGGAGTATGGCTGCAGCAGTTTGCAATAAACCTCTCTCCAACACACACACACACACACACACAGAAACACACACACACACGCACATACTATTCCTCTCTCGTGCACACACACACACACACACACACACACACACACAGACACGGAGGCACACGAGAGGGAACTAACAAAGAAATAATCTACAATTTATAATCCATGTAAGAGGAGACACGCTGAAAGGCGAGTGGGATTGAATAGTGAATGAACAAGAAACGCAAGTCATTTGGGCTCTGGAGACAGCGAGAGGTCAAGAATCTGGAGCCGAGAGGAAACGGGAATTTTAAAGTCAGGAATACTGTACAGTCACCATATGGGACTTTTCTGCGCTTACACGTGAATGATAATTCACCCAGGAATGCCTTGGGTGTTTATTTATTATCATTCCACGGTGCAACACAGCATCAGCTTTTATTCCCATTCTCAACCCTCTATAGGAAATAAATGCACCCCTTCATTAAGACAGTATTCCACCTCTCCAGCCTCTCTGCATGCAGCACAAAACACACACACACACACACACACACACACACACACACACATCCAGCACCTAGAGGATTATAAAATAATTAGCTGTACTTACTGATTGTAAGTTATATATCCTTTGCATGGCGAGCAGTGTTATTCTAATGCAGGGAAGAAAGTGTAGGAAAAAATATTCAAAGTGAAAATCTCCGAGTCGCAGAGGAGAAACATGTGGGATTGATTACATCCTATGCTGCTGCTGCTGTTACTGCGGCTGCTGCTGCTGCTGCTGCTGTGTGTGGACTGTGCTGCGCCGTGCACTCACTCAGTCAGTCGAGGTATGGGAGAGACGCAGCGTAGAAGTTCAGGCTTGTAGTGAATCGAGGCTCGTTCATGCAGCCGGAGACGCAGACACGCCGGGAGGAGGAGGAGGAGGAGGAGGATGAAGGGGTGTGTGTGTGAGGGAGAGTATGTGTGTGTGTGTGTGTGTGTGTGTGCGTGTGTGTGTGTGTGTAGGGAGGGGAGGGGAGGGGGTGAACGCGTAGGCCTATTGGTTTGAGAACGACAATGTGAAAGCGTGCCCGTGAGGCGCCCACCACCACCACCACCACCACCCCCTCTCTACCCCCCCCTCCACTCTTCCCCTC